>JAJJMA010247770.1:0-15538 GCA_023529015.1 Papaver nudicaule
TAAAGTTGTTGCTCTGCTTGTATTTGTCTGCTCGAGCTTTTGCATACATTCCCATCAGCAACCTTAGAGTTTGTTCCAAGTCGCTTTAGAATACCAAATTTTTCCCACTCATTTCATTGGAAAGATGATTTTGCTCCCGCTTGTTCTAGTTGTTTTCTTGTCCTGCAGTCTGCCCATGATCCTCTGGCCTTATACCATCAATTAAAGTTATTCTAGTTCCTGAGCTGGTTATTGGTTCCAGCATGAGAGAGCCACTGTGATTTTGTTGCCATGAAGTCTTCATTCTCCTCTGGTTATTCATGTGTGATCTTCAAAGTTTCATCTTTCATTGGGTTATAATAAAGTGCTTACATTAAATTGTAATCTTTTATGTTAACCCATACG
The DNA here is from genome assembly GCA_023529015.1 of Papaver nudicaule. NCBI lineage: Eukaryota > Viridiplantae > Streptophyta > Magnoliopsida > Ranunculales > Papaveraceae > Papaver > Papaver nudicaule. The sequence continues at coordinate 385 of JAJJMA010247770.1, forward strand.
AACACATTTGTGGAATTAATTATTTTCCTTGTTGTTTGTTCACTGTTTTGTTCTTCTTTTCCTCTTGATTTACTGCATCTTGCTTTCCATATGTACCATGTTATTTTGATGCATATGACTTGCCAATCCATTACATTGTTTCCTCTTTGTTTTTTGTTGAACCAATCATTTAGCCAGTCATGGAAAGTGTGTTTTCAATTCATGACATCATCTATGTCATAATGCAAGTGCATCCAGATTTGTTTTGCAAAGTTGCAATCCATAAATAAGTGAGTTAATGATTCTTCTTCTTCTTCTTCTTCATTATAGAGTTTGCATACTTTGTCAATTGTTGGTATTATGATGGCCACTCTTGCACTATTGGTTAGTATTGAGTGCACAGCCTTCCAGATAAAGATTTTGATTAATGGGGTTATTTTTATACTCCATGTCTTATTCCATTCCTTCATTGGACCATTAGATTTGTTTAGATTTTTGTATAATGAATTAAATGTGAAGTTACTATTTAGGGACCAGTGAGGCATCCTGGTTTTCCTTGTTCATGAATTTTTAGTTTCAATATAGTTGAAGTAGTCTCTTTGTCAAACAAAGTGTCTAATATTTGTCTATTCCAGATTCTATTTTTTGTCAATCAGGGTACATACTCTGTCATAGTTTTTTACTTGACTATCAGTTTTAAGTTATTTTTTTCCTCCCTGGTATCCAATTATCTCTCCAGATTTCTATGTTTTCTCCATTTCCTATATCCTAGTAACAGTTAACATTTAGTTGAGCTACTCTTAATAGGATTCTTTTCCATATCCAACTATCTCCTTCCTTTGGTTTTGTTTTAATGTGTAAGATATGACGTCACCCTGGGTGGTATTTGGCCTTTAAAGATTTTGCCCGTACATATTCAGGGTTTTCATGAAGTCTCCAACCTATTTTTTCTAACATTGCTAAGTTAAATTGTTTCATTTTTTGAATCCTAGCCCCCCATCATCCAGAGATAGCTCCAAGATTCAGTATAATGCCTCCTTTTTCCTTGTTTGTGTAAGCCATTTTCATCTTTGTCCCACCAATAATTTCTTTGTACGTCAGTTAGTGTTTTATATATTTTAGCTGGTATTTTGAAACAGTTCATTTAGTAAACACACGTGCTAGAAATAACATTTTTTTATCTCTTGTGTGACCGGTGGGTGTATTTAGTAAGGCAAGCTTGGTCCAAATCACAAAATTATATTGGATAGGTCCCAATTATCGATGTTGGTAACGACTTCTTTCGCTCCTGATTCTTCAAATCGAGATTCTTCAGTTACGATGGCGATCTCCAGTAACCAGATTCTTCAAATCGCCGGTCAAGATGTTGGGCAAGTTACTCCTGATTCCATGGAGCAAATCTTAATGAAGAAGAAAAACAATCAAATTGTCGGGTTATCATCCATTGAAGACCATCCCTTCTCCGATTTAATGGGTCTTATCATGCTTGTCTTAGGTAGTTCTATCGATTTTCCTTCTCTTTTCCTTGTTGGATATCTCCATTATGTACTACAACAAGTATGGTGTTCTTGTTACTTTATAATTCTTGATGTACTCGATCTCCATGTAACCTTGATTTAACATTATTAATGGAAAATGGAGGTTTTTTATCAACAAAAAAAAAAAACGCCTTCTTTCGCTCTTCTTAGATCACAATTTACAAAAATCAATAAAAAAAAATCTTTTTCTTTTAAAAACAAGATGACCTTGTTATACACTCCAATGTAAATTTCAAACGAAAACAAGCTCACGTTATGGGAATTGCGATTTAAATGAATCATGAATACAAGTAATAAGAGAAGTAATCTCGGAAATATAATATTGAATATATAATTATCTAATAACTTCAAAAAAAAAATCAAGATCTATGAGTAATCATTGGTATCTATATTTGTATTTGGGTATTGATTTATTATATTTGATGTTCTTATTTTTCTTGTAAACAATAATGCAAACACCATTTATATTGAATATTAGTAGAATAAAATGTGTTCATTAAAAAGACATCTTTGTTTTTTTTTCTATCAAAAAAATAATAATAAATTGTTGACATTAGTGTAACAAATTGAAAAATGAGATAAACTACACACTCACCAAAATAAGTGGCATAACTAATGGGAATACCAACTTGTTCCGAAATACTATGTCAATTTGTAAAACACGAAATGTTCACATTTCGACTAGTAAACCCCTAACCAAACGGATACACCCCATGACAACATTTTGAAGGGTATATATTCATTTATGGATAGAGAAACTAAAGCCTAGACTTAAATACTCAGGCTTGCGTGTAAAAGTGCATTTCATCTCTCCCAGTCCCACTATGTCAGGCCATGGGGAAATGGACAAAACATCAAAGCTCACTGATTTGTTTTGATTAAAAAAATGAGAAACTAAAAGGAAAATACCAAGAATCATCTCTACAAAAAAAAATACTTAGTTCCTTCCTTCCGTCAGAGAATCTCAGAGAAAAGGTTTTAGCTCTTTATTGTGTTTTCTTTAGTTTCTACTATTTTAGTTGAACCTTTTAGTTTGACAGGGGAAAAATATCCATAATCTACCAAAATTATCAGCCTTGAAATCAAATCTCACAATTCAAACGGTCCATAGCTTGTCAGAGCTCTTCTTGATTTTCGTGACCAAAACCCATTTGAAATGAAACCACTTCTTTAGTTGATCACACTGTGTTGTGTCTTTCTATCTCTCTTTTCATCTTCCTTTTCATTCTCTCTACTCCCATCTTCTGATCTTTCGATCTTTGCAATAGAAAAAAAATCTTCTGATCTTTACAGATTATAAACATAAGCAGTTTTTGAGGATTATGAGAGTAGCCATTTGTGTCTGTTAATTGGGTTAAGGGTATTTTAATGAAAGAGGGGTTGGTGTGAAAGTTATTGCTATGCTTAAAAGTATGAACTTTTTCATTTTCTGATTTTATTTTTATTTTTTTTGCAACCCAATTGTTACATTGTCCTGCACAGAGATCTTGACAGAGTTCCATGATCAAGAAGATTTATCTAAGTAATCTTATACTAGAAATCGGAGCAGGGCTGGACTAGGTTCACAACCAAGAAGACCTATCCAGAGTATTTGTAAGGGCAAGTTCATCAATCCAATCTTGATAGACTCACCGAGAAATCCACCGAGTGGAGATCCAATGGGTCTGGGATGCCCTTGAAACACTGGGATTGTATGAGATGCAGAGAGGGTCTCACAATAGTATTTTTTTCTCTTCAAAAAATGTGTCCTCTCTGTGTGAAGTACCCTTTCTCCAACACCTAATTCAGGCTATTCAGCACCTTGTTTGTCATGGCTAGATTCAGTTGTGGCTGGCCGGAGAGACTAACTCCCCGACTAAAGATGTGTCACCAGTCATATCATGGTAAAAACATTGTTTTGGGTATCATTTTGTTTACACCTACCTGGACCTGATTAGCTATAAGGGTGTATTATTTTATTTGGGGGTGTACCGAAAATTCATATAGGACAGAAGAGATTTCCCCAATGGATTGTTACACCCCAAATCAAAATGGCATCTCCCTATCCAGCTCACTTATTGTTGGGCATGGTACTAAACATGCTTTTAAACAACATTTCAGGGAAACTTTCAAAGTGCATGGAAAAATTTCAGAGTGTTGTTTTTTTCTCTTTTACGGTAACCAAAATTCAAAAAATTGTTTTTGGGAAATGTTAAAAGTAGTTGTAAACAAATTTAATCATATTCCTAACTTAACCCCAACTTTATCTTCTTTCTTTTGCTTCTCTTCCTCCTGCCGGCAACAAGAGCAACTGACTAGCTAACAACTGTTCTTCTGTCTCCAATAGTCTTTTGATTTCTTAGGAGTGTTTCAGAAGTGATCTTTCTTAGTGGGTCTGGTTGGAAATTTGATTCAGAACTGAAAACTACTTCTGTGTGATCCCAGTCATAATAAAAGTTTGATCTTTTAGACTTTGTGCAATCCATTAAAGTTTAATCTTTTACCCCCCACTATCTTAACATGAGCAGGTGATTGAGATCTTGCAATCTTGGTGAAGAAGCTATAGTAGTAGTAGTCCTACCCACTTATTCACACTGAAACCCCTTTTCACACCAGACCCATCATTTACCTTTCAATCAATTCTCTTGGGCAACTAGCTAACAACAATTTTGCCTGCAATGGAAGGTACTGATTAGTCTTTTTTTTCTTTTTCTTTTTTTTTCATCTTTATTTCTTGAAAGTATGCTGGTTTTGCAAAGTGATTGTTAGTTATTTCTTCATTGCTTGTTGCTTGCAGTACCAAATGATCCTTCATCTTGTATAATCGAATGAGAGATTTAAAATGTTTCTACGGTGAATGAGGAAAAACATTTCTCTCCCACAGTAACTATAGGTTCTCACAAATGGTATATGAATCAACTTTGTTACCAAACTTCTATTTCAGTAGTTTTACTATTTCTATATGCTACAATTTCTGTTTTGACGAATACTTGTCTCGATGTTGTTGTGTTAGGCAAACTAAAAAAATCACTTTGCAAAACCAGCATACTTTCAAGAAAAAAAAAAGGGGGGGGGGTCTCGACTTGCTTGAATTTCTTTATAGTTTTATCTTCTTTCCTTGGATCGTCACTTGCTGAAAAACTGCGTGAGAATTACTATTCTGAAACTTGTCCAAATCTGCCAAGTATTGTAAAAGATGTTATTGTAAGGAAACTTAAAGAAGATCCAAGAATTGGCGCAAGCATGCTTCGACTTCATTTTCACGATTGCTTTATAAATTTAAGAACACACTGAAACTGATAACTCATCTTGTTTGTTTCGATTTATATTTCATTGGATGCTTCGACTTCATTTTCACGATTGCTTTATAAATATAAGAACACACTGAAACTGATAACTCATCTTGTTTGTTTCGATTTATATTCATTATGTTCTCATACTTTACCTTTTATATGTTTCAGGGTTGCGACGGATCGATTTTACTAGAAGATGGTGAAACTTTTAAGAGTGAGCAAATGGCTAATCCCAATCTCAATTCTCTCTGGGGTGTGAATTTTGTCGATGTGATGAAGAAGGCAGTAGAGAAACTTTGCCCTGGAGTGGTGTCGTGTGCAGATACTCTAGCAATTGCAGCTCAAACTTCTGTTTCTCTGGTCAATTTTATGTTCAATGATTCTTTTTCCATGCATATTTCACTGCACGCTTCTCTTCTCCTACTTCTTCAAATATCTTTTTCTTATTCTTTGTTTTTACAACTTTTATCATGGTTTTCAAAATGGTTTTCCCTTAATCTTCTAAAGATAAAAAATTGACTTGTATAATCTTGCGTGTCTAGATTTGGTTTTCTCTCTGTTCTTATGATTCCAGTTAGCTTTCAAAATTATAATTTTTTCTTTTAGTTAAAGTTATCTCTTAGGACAATAGTCTGGGTATTAAATCCTCATATCTTTTACTTGACAGAGTGATGAAAAGATGAAGACATTATTCATAACTAAAAGTTCAGGTTTTTATTCTCGTAGTGTAATCACAGGTGATGCATATAAAAGGGTGGATGAAATTGGTCTGCCATCAAAGACTGATCAGAGGATTACTTTTATAGTTTTACTTCTTTTAAGCTGCTTATGTTCACGTACATCCCATTCTAAAGAAAATTTTACAGTTTTACTTCTTCTAAGCTGCTTATGTTCACTGAGTTATCAATACAATTTTTTTGTTGATTTTTCATATTCTAAAATTCAAATAGGATTTCATTCCCTACATCAACATACATTATTACATAACCACATCATAGATGCCAGCAATTCAGATTTACTTGGTTTCTCTCAATCTCTTCAAGGCAATATAAGCAATAACTTTGTAACTTACAAGCATTAAACCCAAAACATCAATTGAGATTTTCTCAATAGTAGGATTGATTCTAACTCTACAACTAAAATTTGGTGCACATGGATACAAGTCTTCATTATACTGGGAACCTAGCAAAAGTTTGTAAATGTGCGAGAGATACTTAATCCAGGCAATAAAACTTGGTGCAATGCAACTACGCAGTTTCAAAGTTTTGTGATGATAATGGAAAAAAAGAAGATTCCTTTACCAACTACAAACATTAAATAAATGTAATTTCACTTACCAACTCTCCTCTTGAACCATTCTCATTCCCAAATATGACATGATATTTAAAGTCTTAAAAACATACAACCTTCAAAAATGACAAGTAAATAACCTTTTTCTCTTCTTTTTCTGTTGTATATCCTTTTCATCATCAGTTAATTAGTAGTGCCTATGGTTGTTGATAACTTGAATCCAGACTTAAAAGCTTGATACTGCTTTCTTTGAAACTTCCGTCCACGACGTCATGGATTTCGTCATGCCTATGGTTGTTGACAACTTGAATCCAGACTAAAAAGCTTTATATTGATTTCTTTGAAACTTCCATCTCCTATTAGTCTAATAATTTTAGTGACAATCACAACGTCATGCATTTCGTCAACTTCTTCTTCACCTCCTAATAAATAGTGACCAAATCAACCATTACAATTACAACTTAACTTTAGAGGTAGTAGTACTAGTGAGTGAACACAACTGAGAGAGAGTGGTTAGGAAAATGGGTTTCTCGACTTGCTTGGTTTTCTTTATAGTTTTATCTTCTTTCCTTGGATCGTCACTTGCTGAAGAACTACGTGAGAATTACTATTCTGAAACTTGTCCAAATCTGTCAAGTATTGTGAGAGATGTTATTGTAAGGAAACTTAAAGAAGATCCAAGAATTGACGCAAGCATGCTTCGACTTTATTTTCACAATTGCTTTGCAAATGTAAGAACACACTGAAACTGATAACTCATTCTTGTTTGTTTCGATTTATATTGCATTATGTTCTCATACTTTACCTTTTATATGTTTCAGGATTGCGACAGATCGATTTTACTAGAAGATGGTGAAACTTTTAAGAGTGAGCAAACGACTAATCCCAATCTCATTTCTCTCTGGGGTGTGAATTTTGTCGATGTGATGAAGAAGGCAGTAGAGGAATCTTGCGCTGGAGTGGTGTCGTGTGCAGATATTCTAGCAATTGCATCTCAATCTTTTGTTTCTCTGGTCAATTTTATGTTCAATGATTCTTTTTCCATGCATATTTCACTGCACGTCTATGGTTGTTGACAGCTTGAATCCATACTTAAAAGCTTTATATTGCTTTCTTTGAAACTTCCGTCTCCTATTAGTCTATTAATTTTAGTGACAATCAAGACGTCATGCATTTCGTCACCTTCTTCTTCACCTCCTAATAAATAGTGACCAAATCAACAATTACAATTACAACTTAACTTTAGAGGTAGTAGTACTAGTGAGTGAACACAACTGAGAGAGAGAGTGGTTAGGAAAATGGGTTACTCGACTTGCTTGGTTTTCTTTATAGTTTTATGTTCTTTCCTTGGACCGTCACTTGCTGAAAACTGTGTGACAATTACTATTCTGAAACTTGTCCAAATTTGTCAAGTATTGTGAGAGATGTTATTGTAAGGAAACTTAAAGACGATCCAAGAATTGACGCAAGCATGCTTCAACTTCATTTTCACGATTGCTTTGTAAATGTAAGAACACACTGAAACTGATAACTCATTATCGTTCGTTTCGATTTATATTGCATTTTGTTCTCATACTTTACCTTTTATATGTTTCAGGGTTGCGACGGATCGATTTTACAATAAGATGGTGAAACTTTTAAGAGTGAGCAAACAGCTAATCCCAATCTCAATTCTCTGTGGGGTGTGAATTTTGTCGATGTGATGAAGAATGCAGTAGAGGAATCTTGCGCTGGAGTGGTGTCGTGTGCAGATATTCTAGCAATTGCAGCTCAAACTTCTGTTTGTCTGGTCAGTTTTATGTTCAATGATTCTTTTTCCATGCATATTTCACTGCACGCCTCTCTTCTCCTACTTCTTGAAATATGTTTTTCTTATTCTTTGTTTTTACAACTTTAATCATGGTTTTCAAAATGGTTTTCCCTTAATCTTATAAAGATAAAAAATTGGCTTGTATTATCTGGTGTGTCTGGATTTGGTTTTCTCTCTGTTCTTATGATTCCGATTAGCTTCAAAATTATATTTTTTTCTTTTGGTTAAAGTTGTCTCTTAGGACAATAGTCTGGGTATTCAATCCTCATATCTTTTACTTGACATAGTGTTGAAAAGATGAAGACATTATTAATATATAACTAAAAGTTCAGGTTTTTCTTCTCGTAGTGTAATCACAGGTGATGCATATAAGAGGGTGGATGAAATTGGTCTGCCATCAGAGACTGGTCAGAGGATTACTTTTACAGTTTTACTTCTTCTAAGCTGCTTATGTTCACTTACATCCCATTCTAAAGAAAATTTACAGTTTTACTTCTTCTAAGTTGCTTATGTTCACTGAGTTATCAATCAAATTTTTTTGTTGATTTTTCATATTCTAAAATTCAAAAAAGATTTCATTCCCTACATCAACATACATCATTACATAACCACATCATAGATGCCAGCAATTCAGATTTACTTGGTTTCTCTCAGTCTCTTCAAGGCAATATAAGCAATAACTCTGTAACCTACAAGCATTAAACCCAATGCATCAACTGAGACGACTTCATTTCCAATTCCAACTTTCTCAATGGTAGGATTTCTTCCAACTCTACAACTAACATTTGGTGCACATATATACAAGTTTTCATTCTACTGGGAACCTAGCAAAAGTTTGTAAATGTGCGAGAGATACTTAATCCAGGCAATAAAACTTGGTGCAATGCGACTACGCGGTTCAAAGTTTTGTGATGATAATGGAAAAAAAGAGATTCCTTTACCAACTACAAACATTAAATGGATGTAATTTCACTAATTACAAACTCTCCTCTTGAACCATTCTCATTCCCAAATATGGCATGCTATTTAAAGTCTCAACATCAGACAACCTTCAAAAATGACAAGAAAATAACCTTTTTCTCTTCTTCTTTTGTTGTATATCCTTTTCATCCTCAGTTAATTAGTAGTTCCTATGGTTGTTGACAACTTGAATCCAGACTTAAAAGCTTGATACTGCTTTCTTTGAAACTTCCGTCCACGACGTCATGCATTTCGTCACGCCTATGGTTGTTGAAAACTTGAATCCATACTTAAAATCTTGATACTGCTTTCTTTGAAACTTCCGTCTCCTATTAGTCTAGTAATTTTAGTGACAATCACGACGTCATGAATTTCGTCACCTTCTTTTTCTTCATCTCCTTATAAATAGTGACTAAATCAACCATTATAATTACAACTTAACTTTAGAGGTAGTAGTACTAGTGAGTGAACACAACTGAGAGAGAGTGGTTAGGAAAATGGATTTCTCGACTTGCTTGGTTTTCTTTATAGTTTTATCTTCTTTTCTTGGATCGTCACTTGCTGAAGAACTGCGTGAGAATTACTATTATGAAACTTGTCCAAATCTGTCAAATATTGTGAGAGATGTTATTGTAATGAAAGTTAAAGAGGATCCAAGAATTGGCGCAAGCAAGCTTCGACTTCATTTTTTAGGATTTTTTTGTAAATGTAAGAACACACTAAAACTGATAACTCATTCTCGTTTGTTTCGATTCATATTGCATTCTGTTCTCATACTTTACCTTTTATATGTTTCAGGGTTGCGACGGATCGATTTTACTAAAAGATGGTGAAACTTTTAAGAGTGAGAAAACGGCTAATCCCAATCTCAATTCTCTCTGGGGTGTGAATTTTATCGATGTGATGAAGAAGGCGGTAGAGGAATCTTTCCCTGGAGTGGTGTCGTGTGCAGATATTCTTGCAATTGCAGTTCAAACTTCTGTTTCTCTGGTCAGTTTTATGTTCAATAATTCATTTTCCATGCATATTTCACCGCACGCCTCTTTTCTCCTACTTCTTCAAATATCTTTTTCGTATTCTTTGTTTTTACATCTTTTATCATGGTTTTCAAACTGGTTTTCCCTTAATCTTCTAAAGATAAAAAAATTGGCTTGTATAATCTGATGTGTCTAGATTTGGTTTTCTCTCCGTTCTTCTGATTCCGATTAGCTTTCAAAATTATAATTTTTTCTTTTGGTTAAATTATAGTCTGGGTATTCAATCCTCATATCTTTTACTTGACAGAGTACAGAAAAGATGAATACATTATTCATAACTAAAAGTGCAGGTTTTTCTTCTCGTAGTGTAATCACAGGTGATGCATATAAGAGGGTAGATGAAATTGGTCTGCCATGAGAGACTGCTCAGGGATTACTTTTATAGTTTTACTTCTTCTAAGCTGCTTATGTTCACTTACATCCCATTCTAAAGAAAATTTTACACTTTTACTTCTTCTAAGCTGCTTATGTTCACTGAGTTATCAATCATTTTTTTTTTGAATTTTTATATTCTAAAATTCAAATAGGATTTCATTCCCTACATCAACATACATCATTAAATAACCACATCTTAGATGCCAGCAATTCAGATTTACTTGGTTTCTCTCAGTCTCTTTAAGGCAATATAAGCAATAACTCTGTAACTTACAAGAATTAAACCCAAAGCATCAACTGCGATTTTCTTAATAATAGGATTGCTTCCAACTCTACAACTAACATTTGGTGCACATAGATGCAAGTCTTCATTCAACTGGGATCCTAGCAAAAGTTTGTCAATGTGCGAGAGATATTTAATCTAAGCAATAAAATTAGGTGCAATGCAACTACGCAGTTTCAAAGTTTTGTGATGATAATGGAAAAAAAGGATCCCTTTACCAACTACAAACATTAAATGGATGTAATTTCACTTACCAACTCTCCTCTTGAACTATTCTCATTCTCATACAATCTTCAAAAATGACAAGAAAATAACCTTTTTTTCTTCTTCTTCTGTTGTATATCCTTTTCATCCTCAGTTAATTAGCAGTGCCTATGGTTGTTGACAACTTGAATCCAGACTTAAAAGCTTGATATTGCTTTCTTTGAAACTTTCGTCCACAACGTCATGCATTTCGTCACACATACGGTTGTTGACAACTTGAATACAGACTTAAAAGCTTGATACTGCTTTCTTTGAAACTTTCGTCTCCTATTAGTCTAATAATTTTAGTGACAATCACGACGTCATGCATTTCGTTATCTTCTTCTTCATGTCCTTATAAATAATGACCAAATCAACCATTACAATTATAACTTAACTTTAGAGGTAGTAGTACTTGTGACTGAACACAACTGAGAGAGAGTGGTTAAGAAATTGGGTTTCTCGACTTGATTGGTTTTCTTTATAGTTTTATCTTTTTTCCTTGGATCGTCACTTGCTGAAGAACTGCGTGAGAATTACTATTATGAAACTTTCCAAATCTGTAAATTATTGTGAGAGATGTTGTAAGGAAACTCAAAGAAGATCTAAGATTTGGCGCAAGCATGCTTCGACTTCATTTTCACGATTGCTTTGTAAATGTAAGAATACACTGAAACTGAAAACTCATTCTCGTTTGTTTCGATTTATATTGCATTATGTTCTCATACTTTACCTTTTATATGTTTCAGGGTTGCGACAAATCAATTTTACTAGAAGATGGTGAAACTTTTTAGAGTGAGCACACGACTAATCCTAATCTCAATTCTCTCTGGGGTGTGGTTTTTGTCGATGTGATGAAGAAGGCAGTAAAGGAATCTTGCCCTGGAGTGGTGTCGTATGCAGAATTCTAGCAATTGCAGCTCAAACTTCTGTTTCTCTGGTCAGTTTTATGTTTAATGATTCTTTTTCCATGCATATTTCACTGCACGCCTCTCTTCTCCTACTTCTTCAAATATCTTTTTCTTATTCTTTGTTTTTACAACTTTTACCATGGTTTTCAAAATGGTTTTCCCTTAATCTTCTAAAGATAAAAAATTGGCTTGTATAATTTGGTGTGTCTAGATTTGGTTTTCTCTTTATTCTTCTGATTCCGATTAATTTTTTCTTTTGGTTAAAGTTGTCTCTTAGGACAATAGTCTGGGTATTCAATCCCCATATCTTTTACTTGACAGAGTGATGAAAAGGAAGGCGATGAAGAAGTTGAATGAGGTTGATGAACTGTTAAATGAGTTCTACAGCCGAGAAGAAAGTAAAGAAAAGAAAAGAAAAGCTAAATGAGTTATCTCCAGAATTTCCTGAAGATTTTTCTGCTTATCATCAAAATCCTTTGTTAAATGAATGTTTTGTATAATAAAATGAACCAAATTCTATAAGATTTACACCATGAACAAGAATTCCATCCAGCGTTGCGCATCATTAGAAGAAGGCATAAGATACAAATTAATCACTGCTGGGTTTGTTGTAATCGTTAAGCCAAAAAGAACTTGACATTTGGCTTTTGATATCCAGTTTTTGCTTTTGAAGTATTCTATAAAAAAAAATCTGCATTTTCTTTACATTGGGTGTGAAACCCAGTTAGCAGTTCGAAGTACGGGAACAAGTTCGAGATGATATACGTACGTGTAAAATCGTTTTTTACGAAATGAAAATTCGATCAACTGTTCATTTTTCGGCAGAAATTCAGAATGTCATATGTGCGTGCATAATTCGTTTCAGTGATCTCAATTCGGCGCACAAAGTTCAACCAAATGCAAGTGCAACAACTTATACATCCCTTTTAAAAGAGCCTCACAAGCCACAAACGGCACCTCCGATCTCCAAAGGCAAAAAAATTAAAAAAGTTGAAACCTTTTTTGGACCCTTATCATTACAAGGGTAACATTTGTCTGAATAAAGGTTTTCTCTTTTTTCTCTCCTTCTCTCTGACCCTTCTTCACTGTATCTCAGATTCTCACAGTAACAGTGGATTTTGAGCAATTATTACCACCATGAATTTTCTAATTGATTACTGCCATCCATAAATTTGAAGTTGCAGAATCAGCTTTCAGTCTCTTCCAATGGAAACTGGTAAATTTCTTTTCTTTTTCTTGAGAATCAATTGAATCAAATTTATGTGTTTCTGTAGTAAAATTTCAAGTAGTTAAGAAAACCCCCAATCTTCAAAACCCAGAGAAAGGAGTAATTAATGGTTAAAGATTCTGTCTTTATAGCTAAAAGTTGATAAAGACTTGATCTTTACCCCCTTACCCTCTTATTTCTCTCTTGGGAACAAGATATTCAGTTTTGCCTTCATTTTTGCTCTACCGAAGTAGTCAAAGACTTGATATTTACCCCCTTTCACTTATAATGTTGTCAAAGAATTGATATTTACCCCCTTTCACTTATAATGTTGTCAAAGAATTGATATTTACCAGGACCTTTCACTTTTTATACTGCAATTGTCTGGATTTGCCATTGTTATAGTTATTTCATCATTGTTTCTGGTCTTGCAGTACAAAATCAGTATGTTGTTGGCAACAATGACGTCCCTTCGTCTTCCAAATTCACATGGAGGATTGAAAATGTATCTACAATAGACGAGGAAAATCATTTGTCTCCAATATTCACAATGGGTTTGCATAAATGGTATAATCAAATAAACCCCTTTTTCTGTATACTAGTACTAATTTCTAGTTTCTGCTTTGACGAATACTCGAAATTTGCTACCGTTGTGTTAGGCGATTACTAGCTTTTCGTAGGGGAAGCAATGTGGATGGTTACTTATCCCTCTATGTGGTTGCCGTTGAGTGTACGGATTCGCGACATGTGAAATTCAGTCTGGCTCTTGTAGATCAAACTAATAACCAAAAGGCAAATAGAAAAGGTACGGAGTATTATATGTTTATACACTCATATGTTCGAAATGGTTAGTTTCTGTAGGCCCTAAATTGTTGCTCTTGTGCATTTGCATATATAGATACTGGAGACCGGGTTTTCCGGTTCACTGAAGATGAAAATGATTGGGGTTTTGATGACTTCATTGAGTTAGAGGAACTCAAAGATCCTAGGAAGGGGTATATCGTGAATGATGCTTGTATTGTTGAAGTTGAATTATGTTTAAGCTCAGCACAAGAATCTAGAGAGGTCGGTAGCTTGTTGTCCCTAAACCAATAATTATGATCCAAATTAGCCTCGATGTCTTATGAATAAATGTGGTGTTGTATATGTTGATTCTGTGATTCAGGAGTTGGTGCCCGATGAACTCATGGAATCCGTCGAGGAGAGGGATCCAGTTACAAATAGTACCTTACCAGCTAGTACTTCGGGATGTCTGGATATCTGTGCATTTTGCCAAACCTCAGAGGAGACAGAGGTAAGTGGTTTGTTTCTTTTTGCTGACCTTGAAATGATTACACATATATAAACATAAGAAGCTTGAATTTCGTTAACCATAATGTTCATCTCTGCCTTGTCAATTGAAAAACAATCTTTCTTTGAATTACTTAAAGTACTGATTCGTAATTAAATATTATTCTCTCTTTTACTAATTGATTTTCTATGTTTCTGGTGGCGTGCACATTCAGGAATCTGGATCCATGTTGCACATTTTTGCCAATGGGAAAGAAGTAGAAGAGGACGAGGTATCTGGACCAAATGTCATACATGTTCACCGAATATGCTTAGAGTGGTAATCTTTTATACTCTTGTACTGTTCTTGAGTTACATCTAATATCAATTCTAGTTGATTACATACTCATATTTGGGGATGTAGGACGCCTCAAGTGTATTATGTTGGTGAGACTCTTATGAACTTAGAGGTGGAGCTGGCTAGGGGTTCTAAGCTCAAATGTAGTTGTTGTGGGTTAAAGGGTGCAGTTCTTGGCTGTTTTATAACTTCCTGCAAGAATACATATCATGTTCCTTGCGCATTTGGGACTTCAGGTTGCCGGTGGTATGATGTAAGTTACAGCACTAAGCATGCATCTTCTAATTGATTAGTACACCAATTTTTATGTGACATCGTCTGGTTACAGGAAGGTTATCTAATGTTATGTCCTAGCCATTGTCATATGAAGTTTCCACATGAGAAAACAAAGAAGAAAAAGAAGCTAGCAAAGGGCAATTCTTCAACTGTTCACAGGTATAACTTCATTTTATTGGCTTCCATTAATATACCGTGTTTATTAAATTTTGGTTTAAAAGACGAAGATCTTTGGTATAGTAGTAAATAAAATTATGTATTTTATAAAACGTTGCTACAGTCGTGTTTGTTAGATGATCAACACGATTCCCGTATCTTGAATGTCAGGCAATGCTGGATGAACCCT
>JAJJMA010247772.1:0-16599 GCA_023529015.1 Papaver nudicaule
CCCCCCCCCTAAATCACGATTCCATCATAGGGACTCTACGTGCCCAGGCCCCAAGTCTTAACAAGAAAGCCCGGATTACCTAGATCATTGTTTATAGATCACCCTTGGTTAAAATCCAGATCCAGCTGGTTTAAGGCAGAAGAAAGTCTGGTGTAAACAAACCAGACTCAGTTTACAAATTTATTTGGAACAAACTCAAAACCTGCAATGTGCCATCTGTGGAAACTTAACAATGGAAAACGATCAGATATTTCATCGTGCCTGTCATTTCAGAAACTGTAACAAAAAAACTCAATAAACAAAAATGTTTCGACATTATTTCTTTTGGGCAACATTGTTGCAGTAAAAAATCAATATGGATCAGGAACTAGAATTAATTTTGGATGACACATGCAAAAACCCTGTCAAAAATATCCTACAGCAGAAGTTCAAAATAAACTTTGATCATTTCATATTGATTTCAAAAAGTCTCCATCCTTAGGAACCCAGAAAGGGTTACCTTCAGACTCCTCCAACTTCCCGCGGTAGCCACAAAAAAAAAAGTACTGTTGTAAACCTGCAAATCGATTCGGAAACATAGGTCAATCCATGTACATGTACAGACTGCAACTCAAGAAATTACTCCAACCCTGATAAATAACTTGGAGTAGTCGCAATTCTGATATAAAAATGATTAAATATTTTACTCCAAGCCTCACAAAGGCTTAGTTCACTTGATCAAAGAAGAAGACTAAAAGGTAAAATAACAGACTCCTTGGCAGTAAGCCCGTTTTGAAATTCAGGATGTGAAGTTGTATACCTACAAGTTAACACTTGAAAATGCATGTTTGTGCATGTGGCGAAGAATGGAATAAAAATGGAAATACCTGATTAGCCTAATGTGTTGCTGCTTCCCCAAAAACACATCATCGTAGATTGTGGAGTCGAGACGAGGTTGAAGCACTAAAATCCTACACCATAGATTTTGAAAGAAAAGTATAAGTAAAAAGCCTCAAACACAGTAAACTGTGCAAAGAATAGCATAAGCCATATTAAGACAAAAGAGCAATAATAAATTGAGTCTATAAATCTATATGGTAAGGCAATTAACCTGCATTTTTCTGGCCCAACTTGTTCAAAATAACTTGGTACTTTAGATTCTTTTGCTTTCTTCTTCTTCTACTCGAAACAAAACGCTGTATCTTCTACTATCTACCAGTTTAGGCAAATCCTCTTATGTGACAGTAGCATTAATGTCTTCACTTGATGATGTATTATTTTCCACCACAGGTTTTGGAACTTCATTTCCTCTGACTACTCTGTTATAAATAACTTTGAACGATTGTGACCCATATGGTTTATTTAACAGACTTATTGGCATTCGAAGTGTCTGTTTGCGGTTTCTTCTTCCTCTCAACAAAATATTGAAACTTCCTTCATCATCAGCCTTCCGACTGTGTCTTAACACATGATGCTTATTATGACTGCTTTCTACCTTCTCTTTTTTGTAATGTACTTCACTCCCCGTTGTACCAACACTACAAGATCTTGAGTTTCCATTTTCTGGCTTATTTTCTGGGTCGACCTCTGCTACCATGGTCCCTGTATCCAATAATGCAGCACCAGGTTCCAATTTCACCTCCCCACTCTCTGTCTCTAACGGCACAGGTGAAGTTAATGGTTGGCCTTCCGGACCCACAGACTGCATGTTTGATCCCAAAATAGGATCACAAATAGGCTCGATGACAGGTGGGACTACAGAGAAATGCATTGGATGGCAACCAGGCCATACAGTTCCTGGTACATATTCCGAAGCATTAGGGTTCATGTTGCATTGCCATGCTAAATGATGATTCAAATGAAATGGGCCACTTGTGATGGGATATGTGCTTGTCGGTATTGCTTGGCCTTGAGAGTAAGGAGGGTACATGAATGGCATAGGGTGGATCATGTTCGGACTTCGAGATGGGGGTGGGTATGGGTGGTGAGGAGAGGTGCACATAGGACCCACAGTATTTGGGGATCCTGCATGAAGACCCATGGTCATCTGCCAGGCCGTGACAGCTGGAACAACAGAAGCACCGGGAGGTATGCTAATGTTCATCATGGGCATGGGAGGGCCACGCACAATGATTGGAGATGGGCTGAATGGAGCTGCGGATGCAGATAATTTCTTGTTTGGCACATCTCTGACGTCTGCTGAACCCAGATCCATGGACCTTTCTTTTAGATCCTCCCCTTCATTAGAAATCGTCCTTGTGGCATCGACGCTGCTGGACAATATATTCTCGGATTGCTCATCAATGGGAACTCTTATCGAACTCGAATCATTGTTAGCAATTTCGATGTTTTCACTCGATGCCTTGTTATTCTCATTGGCACCAGATGCGACCATTTTGAGGTCTAAAGATGTTACCTCGGTTTGGTTATCTCCCTTCACATCCTCAGGCTCACTTTTTTCTTGCTTCCTATCAACTGCATTCTTATCTTTTGATTTTTCACCTCTCTCTTCCTTGGATTCCACATCCTTGGATTCATTTACAGTCTCACCCAGTTTATCAAGACTCGGTTCCCCATTACTTAAAACATCAGCCTGCGATTTCCTGACCTGCATCTTAACAATTGTGCCAGGCGGGGCCAGCGCTACTTCCTTGTAAGATGGCGATTTTCCAAGACCCGCTACTTGAGGAGCTGGTTCACTGGGCGCAGAAGATACGGATGGTTCTTGGGGAAGATTTGCGCTCTCACCTCCAGCCTTGGGGTTATCTGGTATCTCAGTATTGCTAACAGGTGGCACCGATTTGACTCTGTAAGCAACAGTCTTGACTATTTTTCGACTGAATTTAGCACTCGATGTTGGGCTCTTTAAAGGTTGATGCTCTGCATAGCTTCCAGGAGCTACTGTCCGTTTCTTTAACAGGTAGTGCCGACTATTTGGATGAACATTCTTCACTTTAGAATGATCTGTATCCATAACCACATCTTTCTTCTGATAGTTATGCACCTTGCCAATGTTTGCACGTCTTTGCCTTACTCGATGGCCCGATGATCCAGCTGATCTTGGCCGTTGAACAGACTGCCAACCCTCTTCTCCCTCAGTAATTGCTTCTGGTGAGACTTCATGGACAGCGTTGTGGATTGTTTCTGCAGATTCTTCAACAGCGGTTTGTTCATGCGGAGCTGGCGGGGTGCTAATTTCCTGATCGACCACTTCAATCCTGATTGGTTCATGGACTTCTTTCTCTTCATCTGAAGCTTCTTTAAGACTATACTTAGGAGATTCATCAGAACCAGCCACACTGGTATTCTGTGCAGACTGTACCTTAACCTGCAAAAATAACTGAGGTTCAGGAATTGCAGCTTTCAAGAGAGAGAAACACCACCCAAACACAAATTCATCTACTAATCATCATTTAAGAATAAAACAGGGAAACAATGAATGCCTTAACGACAAACCATGTAATAATGCATGATTTAACAAAAGGTAGTAGCCGAGACATTTTATGTTCAGTCTATATAGATGGAGATCTGCAAGAAAAAAGATAAATTCCCGTACCTTCGCACTAAGACTTTTCCTTCTCATCGCCTCAGCATCTCTTCCTTTAGCATCTTGATTAGGGTTTATATAATCAAGCAAATCTGACACACTGTTCAATAAATAAAAAGATTGACATTAAAAAGGCGCAAACATGCCCAGGGTTTAACCAGGATGTCTGAGTTCTCAACTAGTGATAATATAGATGGTATACCTTAAGTGGCCTTTGCTAGCAATGGATGCATCAGGCTTTCTTGTCCCATTGCGAGCTGCTTCTTGCTGTTCAAAAGCTTTAGACTCGAAGTACTCCAGCCAAGCAGCAGCGTCCTACGGTGTTTTACAGTGTTAAACTTTAGGAATCAGGATAGGTAAAAGTTGTTAACGGTTAACCTTTAGAAAAGTTACGAGAGAGAGAGAGAGAGAGAGAGAGAGAGAGAGAGAGAGAGAGAGAGTACTTGGGTACGCAGGTCATCTGGGCCAAGCTTGGCTCTGAGAATTTGCAAAGTTGTCTGCTCGTGCTGAACACTCAACGGGTATGCCTCCATCAAGGAAAGTGCAATTGCAATTGCATGGTAACTTGCAGCA
This sequence comes from Papaver nudicaule, assembly GCA_023529015.1. Classification (NCBI taxonomy): domain Eukaryota; kingdom Viridiplantae; phylum Streptophyta; class Magnoliopsida; order Ranunculales; family Papaveraceae; genus Papaver; species Papaver nudicaule. The sequence goes on from JAJJMA010247772.1 coordinate 4,100, forward strand.
GTCTGGAGAGCATTGAAAATCAAAGAGCTCAGCTCCATTAGAGACAAATAAAAAGTCCAAACATTCCCAAACCCCGGTGTACAAATATCACTACTCCACCAAAAAGGGCCTCAACTGGGATTGCACGAAATGATATTAAAGGCTAGCTGGAAGGGAAGGGACCTGAATATGATCTGGGCCAAGTAATCTTTGATTGCACTTCAGCGCTTTGTGGAGATATCTTAGGGCAACATGCACATTTCCTAGGCCTTCCTCCATCATAGCGACATTGATATACGTAGCAGCAGTGTTGGGATGAGACGGACCACAGGTCAGATGTAGAAGATATAGTGCACGTTTTACATACCTGATCACCAACAGATGCATGATAAAGGTGCGAGAACAAATAGAACCAAAAACATAATTGAAGAAAACATTTCAAATACCTGACATATAACCAAGTTTAGAGCTCATGCAAATGGAGATAAAAAATTTCATGCACACCCACACACAGATAGGTAGACTTACTTGAGAGCCAGCTCAGTGTGTTGAAGACGGTAATAGAACACTGCCAAATCTCCGTAGCTCTTCATTGTATCTGGATGATCAAGTCCAAGCTCTCTCTCGTTGATATCCAATGCTTTTTGTTGGTAAATTGTAGCCTGTGGATGGAACACCTCCTAAATTATTCTACATCCAGTGATCTTGTACTAAAATAAGATCAAACTTAAATGAACTAAGATCGGGGATTAACTAAAAGTCTAAAAGTACTGGGACAGTCTTTTAAGATGACATGAGTGCACTTGAATTGACTGAATGTAAAATTATTATTATTTTAACATGGAAGAGGTCTCCTCTATTAACTATACCTGATTGAAGTCCCCAGTGTGATAGAGAACTACAGCCAAAAGACTGTAGGCTCCAGCTGTCATCCGATGATAGGGTCCGCAAACTGCTACCAGTTTGGCTAACGCCTGCAGACACCACCACATATTCCAAACAGGTTCAGAAGGAAAGCTTATATATGATAAAAAAAAATTGATCTTCTATCATATAGATTTTTTTTTTTGGGTTAAAGTTAATGCAGATCATATTTCAGTTCCATATCCAATGGATTGGGGATATAAACCTTCTGCATTTAATACCGTTTACAGACCCCGAGAGATTCATAACAGGTAAAGGACTAAACGAATATATGATAATTAGTGACATTACAGAAAGAAATGTCTCTAGAGCCCAATACCTTAGTTCCATAACTGACCGCATCTTCAAGTTTTCCTTTATCTAGAGCCGTTTTCGAGGACTCCAAGAGTTGTCGCCCATCTGCTGATGAGCAAGCAACTTGCTGCAAACAAAATAAGAAACGATGAAGGAATCTGGGTACAGTTTAAAGACCCTTAAATCATTACAGTTATTACATGAAAAAGAATTTGTATGTTACCCCAAGAAGCAAATAGGGGTCACTTCATTACCTTATGCACTGGTACCAAGCTAACAATGTCTATTTTCCGGAAAGGATCTGAAGAATCCATATCAAAATCCCTAGGAGCCAGTTCAATCCCCACCTGAAGGAGAGAGATTCAGTTTCTATTACTTGCTGCAGGACCTTTCTTAAACAGAATTCTCAAATCTCAAGGTCCGAATACTCTTTTGCCGGTTATATAACAGGATAGAACAATTACCTTATGGCAAAGTCCCCGTAGAAGGGCAAATTTTCTTACATCTCGAAAATTAATGCTACTTATCTCCCAGCCAAATCTCTTCAACAAGAACAACTGCAGCCATCTGCGTACAAGGGGATGCACATTGAAAGAGAGATTGGCTTCAGCATTCTGTTCTGTAATACCAAGCATCAGATTCAAAGCAGCAGCTATTGACACAGCCATATCTTCAGTGTTAGTGACAGCAGATATCACTGCTTGCAGAATGTGCTTAAAAGCTCTTACTATCATCTCATGAATACACAGAGACTGGACATGTGATAACTTCTCTGAGAGCTTAACCTGATTAAAGAGAAGAGATACAGGTAAACAGCAATTAGATTTGGACCCAAAATGCAACTTTTTTTTGGAATCCACGGATATTTGAATTCGATCTATTTCCTAACAATCACTTGATATGACAGCTCAAACTTTTGGAAATAGGCAATAAAATATACGTCGTCTAATATTGAATGGGGCAGCCAGGAGGCCCAGGAGTATAAATAAGAGGTATTCTCTAATAATTTCTGGGCATCTTGGGTATTATAATAAAAAACAATATTTGGATTACATAAATGCATGGTATGTGAACCGAAAGGGAGAGAGAAGCTACTTACAACTTGTCCCAGAGAACGCATCCTAAGACCTCTAGTATGCATAAAATCTGTCAGAGTCCTACCATCAACTGGTGAAAGTTCTAGCGAGCCAAAGTCGGCTACCTGTAATGGAAAATTTAGCGATACCAGTAAGATAAAATTCCAGCCAATTTAGTATTTACATATACAAAGATATACAGATGCAAACATCTAGACAGATATCTACATATAGACATAACTGTGATATCTTTCATTAACATAGAAGCTATTACAAGTATATTCAGTAATTACCAGCTTCGGAAGAGCAACATCGTTGTAATATTTTTGAGACATCTCAATTAGCTCCTGTAGAGACTGTTATACATGTTTGATGTTAGTACAAGAAGTTTCATTAGATCATATATTTCAAAAAGACAAAACTATAGTAAAAATAAACATATAATTCAAATAAACAACAAGTTTACTGTACCTTGCGGTGAAGTCCTGTCTCGGAATCTTTCAGTCGTGTAAAAGCTGCATCAGATAACACACTCTTTAATGCAAGCTCATTTTCACTGGCTTTGGTTTCACCCCGAGATTCTACTGTGGAGGCATTATCAGCATCTCCAACATCTTCACTAGCAGATTTCCCGTCATCAGGCACTTTTGAATTGGCTCCATCTGTTTTTTTCTTAGGATTTTTAGGGAACCTAAGAGGTTTCCCAAGGCCTTCAACTTTTGTCTCAGTCTTTGCCTTCTCCATGGAAGGTTTTTTATCCTTTTCAGCGTTGTTTTGATCCTGTAAATGCTGTAGCCAACATGCACCAAGCTCCCACCTCACAAATATTTCCTGGTCAGCTTCCTCTTCCTGAAGCTTCTCTAAGCTCTTTTCCAAAACTTTTTCAATAAAAACTCGGGCTGCTTTTAGTTCATCGCCTTCAGAGCTTAGAGAATTTGATGTTGTTTTGTTGTGTTCCGAAGTGGATCTCTTGTGAAGAAGCAACCTCAAACTGGAATCATTACCAACGCAAAAATCGGCATAATTACTAATTAGCAAGTTCCAAGAGCAAGGCTAGGAGAAATCTGAATTGGCCCCTATTGGAGAGGCAGAATTTTCTAGTACTTCTGTGCTACACAAACCTGTTTATATTTAGGGCATTGGCACCTCCTTCGGGTTGATCAATGATCTCAGTTTTGCTCTCAATTGGAAGACCCGCTTCACTATATTCTTTCCTTATAACTTTGACAACTGAAATGTATCCACAGTATCTTACATTGACAACACCTAAAGTGGCAATATCCTGCAAGACAAATACAGAAATGCACAGACTTAGAGAAAACATCATAAATGCAGATAATAATTTCTCGAGAATAAATTGGTAACAATTCCTTTTAAAAGCATCTTACATGGGCAGCTGTATTTTCATCGGCTGTGATTCCTTTCAACAGATTTCTTTCGACAAGGTTCCTAGTTTCAACCCCTGTCATTTGATTTCCGTCAATCTTAGTGTCTACCTTATCACTTGCATCAGAAGCATCTTTTGTGACAGTAATGATCAAATCCCCTACTGTCTCAGTGTGCAGGCTTACTCCACTTCTAACAGAATCGAGCTCTGAAAGCTTCCCCATGACATGGCGTACAGCAGATATTGCTTTAAATATAGCAACGTCAACAAATAAGCTGTGAAGGAGGAAGGCTTTTCTGTCTCGGATCTGCCTTTCTTCTGCTGTATTGCAAGGCATAGATGCCAGATACGACAGCTCATTAGCCCAAGGAATCAAATCATTTTTGCCATCTCTTCCTAAACCACCACCATTTCCTCCCCATATTTCATCCTCTGTAGGAAGCGGACAAAATACTGATGGCAGTTGGGTGGCAACAGGAGGAACAAGCCATGTGTTGGCACGGAAACCATAAGGAAGATTTCCAAACTGAATAATGGAAGCAGGTGTAAGTATGTATTCATGAAAGACATTGTACCGAGAGGAGAAGGAAGTATGTGTCCTACTAAACAGTATAACACAAAAGATTTGGATGAAACCATGGAGAAGTTTTTATTACCTTGTTGCGTTCTGAAAATGCTTTCATGAGTTCGTCATACGCCTGAAAAGTATAAAAAATGAAGCCAATTTCAATATGTCAAACATTAACAGTTAAGCAAGAAATCACATATATGGCGAGAAAATAATATTTAAATTTAAAGGATGGAGCGATGCAAATTTGGCTTCACAGAACCCACAAATCGTAGTGGTTTGCACTTGAACAGCAACGGGGAATACCCATATTGATATCGTGCTGACTTCTGAATTTGCACATGGTAAACATGGATGAATAAAATCGTAGTCATCTTCTTCAAACTACATTCTACCAGAAATCGTAAGATGACAGATAGCTGCTGGTATCGAATAACTAATGATCAACAAGAAAACTATAATGTATCGCATATTCCTTTAGGTTATTTGAGTCAAGATAACCAAGTTCTTTTTATATTTTAAAGGTAAAAAATGCAAGAAATTGTAGTAGTGCGTAGGAAAAGAAAGACCCTCTGTGCAAAATGAAAAATAGCAGAAGAATTCAGCTTGAAAGAGCAAAGGGCTAACATTATCAAACACTCTACTAAGCTGTCGTAACAAATCAACAAGGTTATGGCTCCACATTCGCTGCTTCCCAACACTATAAAATCCCTTTCTACAAGCTTCCACTAGAACTAGCTTCCCGCTACAGAGTTTCACCTGTGAAAATTAAAAGGAAGATCATTCATGATTAAGAAGTACTGATACGGAACAAAGTCATCCAGAAGTAAAATCTTACTTCCATGGAGAACAATTGATCATCCAGCAATACACCGTCTACTCGTTGTCTGGTATTCCTCCTTATAACTGCATTTGTTTTACAGCATAAAATTTAGTATTGAGTAATCTAAAATATTGTTGCACCAACTTGCAGAACTTGAGGCAAAAATATGTGAGACATGGGTAAAACCATTATGCGGTAACTTGCAAATCACCGGAAATACTCTTAAACAAGCAAGAACACAAGTAAGAAAAAGGAAAACTTACATTGAATTGGAGGAGTAAGATGAGAAAGAGAGAAGAATTCGTAAAAGCTTCCAAGCTTAGGGCAAGCACTACTCATCTCTCCTTCAGCTTCCATAGAACCATCTTTCCCCAAAGCAGAAGAAGATAAAGATTCTTTGTTATCATTCGTCTGGGATTTACTAGGCTGTGGCTTAGCAGTAGTGGTCTTATCCTGTGCACCTCCTCCGCCATTTTTCCCAGAAGCTTCACACTTACAATCCTTATTGCCCACCACTTCTTTCGTCCCTGATGGACCAAAACAAGTGGTGGATGACACAATATCCAGCAATCTTCTAACGTGTGCTGCTGCTGCTTCTTCCTCATAATCCTCTGCGGGCAAAAAGATTCAGAACTAGTAATTCAACAACAGGGTCATTGATTATATCTCAAGGGTACTCAAGGCCTCACAAAGTGAATGAGTTGGACATCATGGTCTGACCCTTAGGACTCTCAATTGTGTGCACATTTCCTCAGTGGATGTAATAGTTTTTTTTGGGATGATATGATATCGAAATTTGAAGTTCAAAATTCAAATAGCTCCATGTCCCCCATTTCTCCACTTGTTTGTCTTTTGGTCTCAATTGATTCCATACCTTTGCATATTCTTTGTTCTTTAGCATTATATTCAATGTATATAAAACAAAAGCAATGCTCTTTGTCCCAAATGGCCCGACCTACTATTTTGCTACTACTATGTGTCAATTTTCATGTATAAGCTACTACTACTACTATATTTTGGATTTGACAGCAGATAGTAGTTCATCAAAATACAAGACGGATATCGGTTACTTTTTTCATTGACTATTATTATCCGGCTTGCCTGCCAACAAGCTTACCTTCGACTAGGGTTAGCACGCAGGGCTTTAACGCAGAAATGTCGACTGTATCTTTCAATCGATTACCCCTAACCTGAAAAAGAAAAAACAAAAAAGAAAGTTGATACTATCTTAGCAGTTACCTTAAACATGTTAAATTGCCATCTTGGGTATAAGTGGTCTTTTGTGATTCTTAGCAGTTAAGCACCTGTTTGTTTATTTGTGTAAAAGAAGTAAATCACCACAAAGAATATTCAAACCAAACCAACAGGAAATGGTAATCTAATAATTTAATGCAAGTCCATCATTATCTATTTCTGACTAAAAACAAAAAGCATTAGAGGATTTGACGAAACGGAATCACAGAAAATGAAAACGAAACTGAAGTTGAACAAGTTTATACGCTTTGATTAAAAGTCCCACTATACTGCTTCACGGAATAAATCAACCTCACACTTAGTTTTCAAGACAAACAAACACGCACCAAATGGATTCTAGTGCAGATGATGGGTACTTAAAAAATCCAAAACACAACTCTAGTAGCGCAAAAATCTTAAAGCTGAAATTGGCAATACTGCTGGAATGCAAATATTCTGAATCGCTACAATATACCAATAAAAATCCAAGCGGATCCTTTTAGTAAAAAAACCGATTTTAAAACTTGGATCCCTCTTGAGAAGAGTGTATTCAGATCCGTGCGGGAATGTGAAAATTCTGATTTGAAAGTTGGAAAATTGCCCATCTTCGTAAGAAACAAACAAACTGACATTTTTTTAACCTAAAAAGTAAAGTATACTGACACGTGTCCACCCGTAAACAGTAAATTTTACCTCATGAGATAACGAGAAGTTTGTAACACAGCACGTGACGGTATTGACAGACAAAAGCCGACGAACATCTATAATCCTGTCCGTTGATATCCCCTGTTTCAAATCACAATTACCAAATTACCCTTCACTTTCCTCAAATATGCCAAACATAATGGTACTTAATGCTGATTCAAACCTGGTCTTTCATTTTAGGAACATACACACTGCAGTTACATTTTGAACCCCTTATTGAAATTATTACTCTTTGAAAATTTGGTTGGAGGTATTTTGTTTTTAGCTGAAAATTCATCAAACAACTGACCTTGTTGTAACAATGGGACTTTTATACATTGTTCCCCTTTTAAAACACTTTGATACAAAAAAAAAATTAATATATTTTCTTTGGGTAAATGGAACACATTCTTTTTCTTTCTAGTTTCTACATTACAAATCACCTACCCAACCTAACTGAAAGGAAAAAACAAGAAATGGAATATCAATTAATCTAGTAAAATTCCATCAGAATCTAACCTTAAGAATAATACGTGACTCGTCGGGAAGATTAACAGTAATATCCATTACCACGGGGAGAACTACAGCATCCATTCACACAAGAAGAAGAAGAAGAAACACAGTTAGAAATTTCACAATTGTTATTTTCAGCAATTAATAAGAAATTTAAAAAGTTCCTTTCCTTGGCAGAATGCCGGTGAAAACAAAGCCAAGGATAGATAGTTAGTTAATCAAACTTACCTTTCTCTTCCTTCTTCTTCTTCTCGCCTTTCGACTTTCCCCTACCTGCCTTTGGCGCCATTTTCGCCTGCTATCAACTAATCTACCTTTATACTTCTTTTTTTCCCCTGCAACACAGAGAAACAGTAGTTAGTATCACTTGAAGTAATGAAAATACTTTCAAGTAACTAGCCACTGGATTGGACCTGTGCATTAGTATGTACACATAAGTAAAGATATTAAATACTACTATAATCAATTTTATTCATGCTATACTTAATGAAACCATAAACATGGATTATTTGATGTAAATTGGACTAAAAACAAGGCTTAAGAAAAACCCATTTAATTTTTATTTGAATTAATTTAATGACCAAGACAGGGTTTTAACAAACTCTCTTCAACAATGAATCGTTTATCAAAAAAAAAAAAAAAAAATGAATCAAAATTATGATAAGAAAAGAAAAAAAAAAAAAAAAAGTTTTGGAAAAATACAAAAATAAAATAAAAAAAAAAAACAGAGTTTTGGAGTAATCCATAACTGAAATTTGCAAGGAAAATTATGAGTCAAATTTGCAAAGAACTTTTTTGCAGTAATTTCAATCAATGAATTTAAACACTGAATTGAAATAGAATCTTGACAAGAACCCATTCAATGAGTTTAACTCTTCAATGGGGATTAAAGTACAGAGACTTCAAAAATGAAACTAACCAGGAAGGGCAACCTTATCCTCAGGGGAGAAGAAACCCCAACCAGTACCCAGAATAGAAAACAAATACTTGGTTGCAGTAGTAGATAAGAAAAGAAAGAAGATAACAACACCCCATTGGAGTTTTAAGAACCAAAAAAGAAAGAAAACAATTACCAGATAAGAAGTCAGAAATAGTTGCAGCTTTTTAGATGAAGAATTGGGTTTGCTGGAAGAAATGAGTATTCAACCACTGAAACAAGTAGTAACAGCAATACCCAATAGCAGTTATTTATATGAGTACGAACTGCAAATTCAGTCAAGGGTCACTCTTTGTTCAACTAAAAAGAAGATGACAAAGACTTCACCATTAAAAGCTACTACGTTTCAAGCTCTCATTAGGGAGGGAAAGATAGGAAAAGATTTGAGAGAAGAATAGAGATAGAATTAGGAAGAGGAGAAGAGAAGTGAAGAAACGAGAGCAAAATATAGAGACAAGGGGGTGTGATAAGGAAGGAAGGGCGGAGATTAAACGGTCAGAATTCTGAAATATATGGGGCATTTTTATGACAGTATTTGTTTTCAACAGTAAATTATCTACCAAAATTGAGTATTATATTCGAGCCTCCTCTTCTATTTCCCGTGATTTGAAAAAATTTCAGCCTATTGGGCTCTTTTAGTAAACTACATGCTCTTGGCGCTGGTGGACTCTATACATTACTTAGGATTGTTTGTCGGAAAAAAATGGTATGCCAAAATGTAAAGTCTAAGATATTATAGTTAAGCAACTAAATCAGCTGTATACTTGTATGTGTGGTTCTTTCCTTCAAGGAAAATACTATATATGTGTGCATGCATGTATCTCTGAAAGCAGTGCCGGAAACAATTTTCTTTGGACATTTATAAATTTTCCATTTTATTCTACGGATTTGCTCCCACGAGGTATTAAAATCACCCGAAGTTCAAGCGTATTTCTTCTCATTTCCAAAATAAAACACGCATCCTCCTCTTCTTCTCTGTTTGAAAGCCAGATCTAGCTTTTATGAGACGCACAACTGAAGATGTTATATTTGGCAAATCGTTCTTCCAAATCTGACAAGGTGAAGGTGTGCGTATTCAGATGCATGCACACTTTAAAACACCATTTCACCCCATCGAATGTAAATTCAAATTTCAAATAAGCAGGCATGCGTGAAAGATGCGTTTAATGCGTGAAAGATGCGTTTAATGACGGGTGCTCACTTCAAGTTTACTTGACTATATATTAGTTGTAGGTGTTAAATATTATATGCCTCCAAGTACTAGGGCGGACCACTAAGAGCCAGACCAAGCATCAGACCGTCGAAGAGTATCATAACCGAGTAACTTGAAAGTGAATAACTATTTCAAGAGTTTGGTCTCAACACAAACTGTGAAAGAAGGGAACTCTTCGTCACAAGCATAATTCTAGGTTGGAAGCTGACGTGCGAAAGTTTGTCTTAGTGAACCGTTAAGTGGCTGGACGTGAACCTTATATGTGTACTTGATTCCCCTAGCTGACTATATGTGCACTTGATTCACAAGCATTCGTCTACTCGATTTTTGTGAAGTCGAGCATTCTCCAAGATTCGACCAACTCCTCAATATGATTAGCAAACTATAGGTGTGAAGAAGTGTATATTTCACTATAATCCTATATTTGAAATACACGCAGTAAACTTGTGTATATTTATAACACCGAGGCCTTTTCAAGCATAATTAACTCAGCAGTTGGAAAAACTCTGCAGTTAAGCGTGCTCGGGCGAGAGTAGTCCAGGGATGGGTGACCTCCCGGGAAACTGCTGTCGGATGACCGCAGCGGTGCCCGTTGAAAACCCCACACTGCCGGATGACCGCAGTGGCTAAGTGGGGACAATATCGGTTGAGGGACGGGTCGTTACAATATTGAACCAAAACACTCGCTTGTGTAAGCTTAATCTCGCCGGTAGAATTCTTTCTTAAAACTATCAATACCAAATTCGTCGACTATGTTTCGAATGATATATGTGCAGAAATGTCACAACTCCAATTAAACTTTGTAGATGAAAATGTACTAATGTCTTAGTGTAGTCGATGGTATGTCAAACCTATCAATAATAATCTCTCGACTCTAAACAACTCAATTAAGATGTAGCAAAGTAAGTCAAGTTTTGTCCACAGGGAGGTGTGTGTTTTAGTTGTTATAAAGATCAAGTTTTGTTATTTTCGGTATGCAAAAATTCTGAAAATTGTAAAGATGTAATCAAATATAAGAGGAATATTGATTAAGGAATCATTCTCGACCACAAAACAGGAATCAAAGTGATATATAACACATTTTCTACAATCTACTCGTTCCTAACAACCCTATAATAGTTACAAGCTCAACTATTCCGTATATCTCCTAAATCCACCTAAAAGAATAAGCTCTCTTTTGGATTCGATTCATGTAAGCGACCTAGAATAAGCTCTCTAGATTTGACTCACTTGAATGCTTTAGGTTCTATGAGATAGGTTGTTCCTAGTGCTAAGCACATAAGCTCGACTCATACACTATTGTCGACTTCTACATATATGTGTTTAACAAAGTCCCTTCATCAACACAAATATATTGCTACTTGTATTAAGATTTCCTATACAATTACGGATACAAGATATCTCAATTAGCAATAGAATTATTAATCAACAATTCAATTTCGAACTTGAATAATCAACTAACTCTTCATAACACAATATTAGCACGGTAGAAATTGAACAATAAAGAGCACAATTGTGAAAAACGCTTATTGAATATCAATCATAAACCAATGCTTCGGGTTTTGAAATCAACCCTAATCAAATATAAAAACTTAGCTACTCATGTCTTTAACAAATAAATAATAAATCTTTGTGTAAAATAAGGTTTTGAAACTTAAACAAAATAGAAAAGCAAACCACTATGTGAATCGGCAAAATATTGGTTGAAACTGATGTAAACTAGCCAACCCTTCAAGCTTTCTGTCAACTCTTTCCTGCGCCTCCAAAACTGATTGTAAAGATAGGTTTTCTTCACTTTTTGCGCCTCCTTTTGTATCTTCTAACTCCTGCAATACCGCGCTAGGTAAACACCACTGCAAAAGCTCTGATAAGCCTCCAAACTCAGATGTCTAACACCGAAGCCCATTCTTCTGTAGCCTTCTAATCCTCTCCATAACTGAGACATATTGGTCCCCAATCTTCATTTCATGTTGCCCTCTACGTCAGGTCATACCCTTCGCAGAACCCCTGGCCAACAACCCTTGCGACATCGACCAGCAACACTGCTTCAGCAACTCCGCAAACCTGCCAGAAATCTGAACCGCACCCTTGCAAAACCACACCTAAAGCTCCGCCTAAAACACTTCCCTTTTGCTGCTATCTCGAGCTGAACTCTTGCCGTGTCATTATTGTCTTCGAATTCTAATCCTAACCCTTCATAAAGACTTGCCTGAACCATATTAATTGATGACAAAGATAGCTCAGGCAACAAGCAGTCGCAACTTAAACTTGGAACTGTGGTTCAGGTTTTGTGTCAAACGCCTGATGTGCACAACCTGATGTTGATACAAATTGAGATTTCTTTGTTTTTTCTAACTCTGTAATCTCCTTCCCTGCAATTTGACAGCAACCCATTGTCTCCTTACATTCAAAATCATTAAAAACATTCACTAATCAATCATTCACATAAATCAAAGACCAAAAAGAAAAGCCTCATCTTCTTCATTGTTATTTTCCTGGCTAAAACTCTATCCAAATCTCTCACAATTACTAACCCATTCTTCCTTCATGTACTTGGTATTCCATCTTGCAATTGAGCATCGAACCATGGCTTGGTTGACGGTTGAAATTTGGGTAGGAACTGGTGATAGGATTTTTGGGAGATGAACACAGAACCATGGTCAAACTCGTTCTTTCTTGTTTTTCTTCTTCAGCAGTCTTCGATAATCTCTCATAAACCTTGGTGTTAAAGCATGGCTCGGTCAACCTCACTAAGTGTTGGTGTGTCAAGCTTAGTAGTCAAATTTAGTGATCAAAACTCGACCGCTTGCAACACACATTCGGTAAAGACTTCATTAAGTTAGTTTTAGGTTGTGGAAGATTTTGGTAG
>JAJJMA010247785.1:0-10980 GCA_023529015.1 Papaver nudicaule
TACTGAGCAATTAACTCGCGCGTTCTGACATTCAAAAACCTCTCTAAAACTCTACTATTTAAATTTTGTAGCCGACTTTTGTTCCTGTTTTGATGAGCACTGAAATGCTACTTGATTCTGAAGAAGCTCAAAGGAGCAAGGCTGAATCAAGCTACGCATCATCCTGTGGTGCTGCTAGATGTACGAGTTTTTTGACTAAGCAAAAACCGGGTACTCAACAATACAGGCCCAGCTCCCTGGAATTTTAGGGGTCACACAATGCAGGCCCAGCTTTTGGGCCTCACTATGTCCGTTTCAGCTTTGTCTAAAACGTTCGCACGTTTAAAATTTATGTTCTTAAAAATTCCATCAACTAATTTGGGACTTCGAATCACACAGGCATTTGTAGTCAGGGGCCCAAAGGGGCAGGTGTGTATGTTTTTTTTTATACGAATTAAAGATTGTCTGACAAAATGGCTGTAGCTAGAAAACTAGGATAAGCTTCCAGCCAGACTTGTGACACAGTTTCCTTACGAGCAAATTTTGCTAGAGAATCTGCACAATTGTTTGCAGTTCTATTAACATAACTAAAAGAAGAAACTGGACTAAGCTTAGATAAATTAAAAACTATATCATCTATGATGATTTTATTCTGCCAAGCTATGGAATGACCATTTCCAGAAATAGCTTTCACCACTTGCTTTGCCGACTCAAACTGAACACGAGAAAGTCCCATATTGAGTGCCCACTTGACTGCTTCATCTGCTGCTAAGCACTCCACCTCCTCTGCATCTACTGCTTCCGGGATAAAGATGCATCTCGATCCAACATGATTACCTGCACAATCTCTAGGTATTAGTCCAATGCCTCCATTTTTAGAACTACTAAGAAAAGATGCATCGCAATTAATCTTAATAAACTCTATATTAGGCCTAATCCAAGGTTCAGTAGGATTTTTATGATGTTTTAAGGCAGAAAATTCCTTTTGCTGGAGTTTCCTAGCCTTAGCCAACTCTGCATTAGCCAGAAAGTTGTTAATGTTACTGATCAAAACTTCTGGGGCAGTCGTCTTCTTCTCAAATACCATAGAACACCGTTCCTCCCATATGAACCAGGCAATCGTCGCCATTTTGCACTTCATACTGTCTTCAAGCTCATCATCTTCTAGCCAATCTGTGAACTAGTTCTTCAATGAAGACCAATTTCCGTCTGTGGTTCTAAGACCAATAGTCCTAAACCAAATTGATCTAGCTATGGGGCAGTCAAGAATAATGTGTTTTGCTGACTCCATGTGATGCTTGCATCTGTCACATGAGGTGTCTTCAATGTGGATGTGCCTATTATTCCTCTCCTTTGATGAGAGAATATCCTTAACACACTTCCATGTAAACATCTTGATCCTAGGAATTACATCCATGTCCCAAACCTTTCTCCAGATGTTTGCTGTGTCAGGGGTGTAACTGGCATTCCTGTGATACTTGATGTTGTACAAGATTTTGTAGGCTGACTTGACTGAAAAAGCACCATTCCTTGTTGCAGTCCATATAAGCTTGTCTTCACTGTTGTATGGAATCCTCATAGAGAGAATTTTATGCACAGTTGAATCATCAAATAAATTCCTGATAATGTCTTGCTTCCACCTGTGAGTGTTCTCATCGATCAGATCAGCAACAACTTTGTATTTGTAGGCTTCCACTGCTGCATGACTTACCAATGGAAGTAAGTTCATGCCTTTAATCCAGTTGTCCTTCCAAATACTAATTTTGTCCCCTTTACCAAGTAACCAGAAACTGTGTTTTTTGATAAACTCAAACTCATTACTAACACATTTCCACGACCAGGTACTATCATCCTTTGGTTCAGAATGAAGTGGAGAAGAATTTGGGTAGTATTTAGCCTTTAAGGAATTGGACCACAAGCTCGGATCAGCTGTGCATAATCTCCAAGCATTCTTAGCCAGTAAAGCATGATTAAAGCATTCTAGATCTCTGATATTGAGGCCTCCATCATACGTCGTTCTGCATATACTAGACCATGATGTATAGAATAGCCCATTTTCTGGTTTGTTCCACCAATACCTTAGCTGTAATGAGTTGATATTCTTAATAGTATCCACCGGTAGCTTGAAATTTTGCATTTGGTGAAGAGGTACTGAGTTCAAGACATGTTTAACCATGACAGTACGCCCCGGTTGACTCATTTCTTTTCCCCTCCATCTTGCAAGTCTGCTCTCCATATTATCTATCAAACTTTTAAAGGAAACCTTCTTCTTCTTTTTGAGGAACAGCGGGATTCCTAGATATCTCTCATTCTCCTCCATTTTTTTAACTCCCAAATTGTTGATAATGTTGTTGCAAGCTGTAGAGGATAAGTTTTTACTAAAACTTACTGCACTTTTCTGGTAATTGATTAGCTGTCCCAAACACTCACTGAACTCTTCCAGGATTTTCTGAAGGTTTGAGATATTTTTATTATCAGCCTTAACAAACAACAAATAGTCATCTGCGAATAGAAGATGACTAATAGATGGAGCATTCCTGGCAATTTTAACCCCTTGGATTTCTTTCCTTGTTTCTGCTGCAGATATAGCTCTAGATAAAGCTTCCATGGAAATTATGAATAAATAAGGGGAGATAGGATCTCCTTGTCGAATTCCTCTTGTAGGATGAAAAGAAGGACAATCAGCTTCATTTAGAATGACAGATATCTCCGTTGTGCTTATACATTGATGAATTAGAGCACACCAACCATCTGAGAACCCCATAGCTTTCATAACATCTGAAATAAAACTCCACTCTAGTCTATCGAAAGCTTTACTCATGTCAAGCTTCAAAGCAAGATACCCAGCACCATTTACATTTGTTGTTCTCTTGAGTTTATGTATTACTTCATGTGCCAGCGAGATATTATCAGAGATTAATCTACCTGGAACATATGCAGATTGGAAGGGAGAAATAACTTTATCAAGCACCAATTTCAGCCTTCTCGCCATCAGTTTTGAAATGATTTTGTACGAAGTGTTGCACATTGCAATCGGTCTGTAGTCTGCTGCCTTTGAGGGAACTTTCACTTTAGGTATTAGCCTTAACCTTGTTTGATTCATCTTTTTATTTAGAAACCCAGTTGAGAAGAAACTTTGCACATAGCCAACCACATCTTCTTTTACTATATCCCAGTTAGACTGATAGAAACCTGGAGGAAACCCATCAACTCCTGGCGCCTTCCATGCTTCCATACTCTTAACAGTGTCATAAATCTCTTGCTCAGTTGGAATGTTAGTGAGCATAATATTATCTGCAGGAGTGATAACTGATGGAATATTGCTGAGGAAAGAAGTATTCTGCAGAGGACTAGACGTACTGCTGACTTTCAAGAAATGAGTCGACAAAAGATGTTCCAAACTGTCTCTATCAGAACACCAAGAACCATCTTCTGCCTGTAAAGAATCAATACGATTATGAGCTCTTCTTCTATTAGCATTAGCATGATGCATTTTTGAGTTCCTATCAGCATCATTGAAGACGTAATCATTTGCCTTTTGCTTCCAAAAGTCATGTTTAATTTTCTTCCAGTGCTCCAGTTCACTCTCAATCTTCTGAACATCTGCTGTGTGATTTGGATCCCCTTGTTTTTGTATAATATCCAGTTGATTGTATAGATTCTGGATGTTTTCATTAATATTACCAAAAACCTTCTTGTTCCATTCTGCCAACCTTCTTCTTGTAGTACTCAGTCTATGATCAAACTGATGCGCAATCGAACCTGCAGAGTTAGTCTTCCATGCTTCCAAAATGCTTTCTTTACACGAAGGATTATGCAACCAGCAACCGAAAAATTTCCAGTTCTTATATGGAGTATGAACAATGTTATACAGGTTGAGCAATATGGGTGTATGATCAGAACCCAATTGTTCTAAATGGGTTAAATGCGCATCAGGAAAAGCAATAGCACACTCATTATTCACCATAGCCCTATCAAGCCTACTCTTAAATCTACCTGTACCATGTTTGTTACTGGACCAAGTGAAAGATTTACCCTTGTAGCCTAAATCAAACAGACCGCATTGTTGTAGAGTATGAATGATAGGAGCTGATCTAGAGCTAGAGGAAGTGGAGCTACTGTTTCTCTCATCACAATTAAAAGTGACATTCAGATCACCTATGATTACCCATGGTTGATCAATTGTATCACATATTTCACTAATGTATTTCCACATATCTTTTCTTTCTTGAGGATGATGAGTACCATACACACAGGAAAGCAGCCATTCCGGTTTTGCTGGATCGTGACGTACAAGGCTATGAATCATATTTTTAGACTTATGCATTACTTCTAGTTCAAAACCGTCTTTCCATAGGAAAAGAGGACCCCCTTTACGGCCAACAGAAGGAACAAAAGTTCTATTTGGGAACTGAAGTTGTCTAGACAGCCTATAGATTTTGTCAGAATCTATTTTGGTTTCAGAAATGAAGATGATATTTGGGTTATACTTATTGCACAAGTATGCTAAGTGATCTCTGGTGGTTTTGGCATTAAACCCTTGACTATTCCATGCTAAGACCTTCATTGGTAAACCTAACTTACTGACACAGAATTGATGACCTAACAGAATTAACTGTGATGAGTTATAACTACAGTGAGACACCAATGATTTAGCTAATTAATAAATGCAGTTGTAATAAAGATGATGCTCAGTAGATAGATATGGATATAAGAGACTAGACTTTAATGCAGAATGTTTAAAGGACTGA
The DNA here is from genome assembly GCA_023529015.1 of Papaver nudicaule. Classification (NCBI taxonomy): domain Eukaryota; kingdom Viridiplantae; phylum Streptophyta; class Magnoliopsida; order Ranunculales; family Papaveraceae; genus Papaver; species Papaver nudicaule. The sequence continues at coordinate 4,731 of JAJJMA010247785.1, forward strand.
TGATTGTTTCGGTAAAAACTATGTCAGGAAGGTAAATAGCTTTCTCTATGATTGAATGCAATTAATGATGTTGGACGACACACAATATATGGCCTGCAACTAATGCACTTCTTAAAATCAAAGCTTAAGAAAACAATTAAGAACTTTAAATACTGCAATATGAAAGTGGTAAAATTCAAAACAGGTATTATGTAAAAAGTATTAGCTACCTGATCTCCCTTTGATGAGCTGGTTGTTCCCCCTATTCCAGATGCTTGGTTAACATCCTTTGAGATTGACATCTTTAGTGTGAGAATAGGTGCCTTCTCAGAGTTGCACAAGATGTTTGCAGTCATATTTGCCGAGCCTGTAGTTGTTCTTGATCTTTTCCCAAGCCTTGAGTCGCCTATTTCCTCCTCCATTACAGTATCTTCTTGTGAGCTAGAGCCAAGTTCAGTTTTTTTAATACCATCTTTTGGTGGAACAAAAATGGTATTCTTAGTTGTCATTTTCCTAGGCTTGATTGCAGGGATGTCACACACCCTTGGCCTGAAAGTAGGCAGCTTCATATCACCAAACATTCGCGGCTTATCTTGGAGCTCATTCAAAACTTCAGTATTCTTAACACATTGAGCCTTGTTATGGGGGATGAGTACATAACATTCTTTACAGATTTTCTGAGGTTGTCTCTCATAGAAGTACTTGTACCATTTGGTTGTTTTTGCAGCCGTAATGGCTAAAGCACCCCTCACCATTGGCTTAGCCAGATTCATCTTAACACAAACTCTAAAGCAATCACCCGTCTCTGGCAATCCTTCTGGCGGGTCTATAGCCACCACTTCACCCATCACTTCACTCATTTCTTGTACAGCTTTTCTGTTAAAATGCTCTGGCAGTAATAGTTTGAGCCATATCCAAAATTCATAGTGATCCCAATCCAACTCCTTATAGGATATTGTAGGATCATAAAGACTTACGATGATCAAGTACCCATCAATAGACCATGGCCTTTCTTCAAAGATCTTCTTCATAGCACTGAGTTTTTTTAGGGTAAAAAACACAAAGTTGCGTTCCACTTTCAGAACAGAGATGTCATTAGCAGGGATAAAAGGCCAAGTATTCCTAATATGCCTCATAACATTCCTCTCAGTCATCCTGAAGGGGGAGAGGATTTTTCCAATCAGGTGGACTTCAACTTCCTCCTCCTGTTCACCTTCTTCTATTTCCTGTGTTTTTCCACCATCTACTGCCTTTTCCTGATTCAGTATGGTATCTTGCAGCTTCATAGTGATTTGGGAAACACCCTTTGAGCTTTACGATCTAGTTGAGTTATTTGCCTCCATTGCAGTATTAGGGTAAAACAGATAAAGGTTTGTAGAAGATATTAGGGTTTGACGTAGGGTTTCTGTTTGGCATGGTATTAAAAGGTTCATGGGTTCCATGTAATAATGGGAGATCCCTAGATTTTCTGTTGACACAATATTGGGTGATGAGATCATGAGATGGAGAATATAGAGAATAACTGCGAGAATAAGGCAACATTTAATACGTTTCCTTATTTTGTAACAAAATTTTGAAATTTGAAATTTTCGAAAAAGGGGGAAAGATCCAATCTTGACTCGTTTTGTGACTCGATCTGTTAACTCAGCCATGGGGGAATCTTCAAACATCTTCTTGTGCACAACTCTGGAAACCCATTCGAGAAGGCACCTGATAATCATAACTAAAACTAGTTTACACCAATGATAGCAAACGCATAAACCCAAACTGGATGTGTGGCAAACGCCATTTTGGAAGGTTTGGAACAACCTGCAAACGCAAAGGAAGAGGAGAAAAACTTAGCTAGCCATGTAGTTTGTTTGAAAAACAAGACCTAAAGAAAAATGAAGGATTAATCAGTCGACACTGGAAACCTGTAAACATGGAATATGATGCAATATGATTAAAACATAGATGAAATCTCTAAAATGCTTATTAATCTTCTTGCTGTGACGATTGTGAACGAGATTTGATTAGTTTTGAGACATGAGAATGAGAAAATTTTACTGAGTTGCCAAAACCGATTCACAGAGCTTTACTCGGGTTATTTTTCCTCCAAACGGGGCAGGTGTGTATGTGTGGGGGATGAATTTGATGCTAAGGATGAATTTCATTAATTAAAGAATAGAATCAGAGTCTAGTGCCAACTGATTGGAGATATGTCCGGAGGAATATCATCCCAATCTTGTGACACATCAAAACGTCTACTGAATTTGGCTAGCAAGTCTGCTGCCTTATTACATTTTCTTAGAACATAGATGCATTGCCAAGAATTAACAGAACTAAGTAAATAAAGAGCATCTAGAAGAATGACTTCATTCTCCCAGGCTATAGAAGGCGCATCTCCATTGACGTAGCCAGCAACACACTTCAAATCAGTTTGTATAGTTATCTGCCTCACGGCCATTTCCATGCTCCACTCCACAGCTGCCAGAAAAGCTAGGCACTCAGCGGCTCCGAGCTCATTATTCCTTGCAGCTTCGTTTCTCTGCCACCCCTCCAGGTACCTGCATGATTTCTACATATTATTCCAATACTCACAGAGCTATTATTCTTCATATAGGATGCATCACAATTAATAGTTACAAAAGGAAACGGTGAAGGACACCATTTCTGCTCCTGTTGGGTAATAGTTGAGCCAGCAGTACTAACTGACTGGTGTTTCCTTTTGTGCAGCTCATGTAAATATGATGCAAACACCATTTCTCTTCTTGCAGTGATATTAGGTTGTAGCCTTTTGTTCTATTTCACATAACTACACCTATCAGTCCAAATGCTCCAGCAAACTACCAAAACTGTATTGAGCCAGTTATCAAAGTCTTCAGAGTCTTTATGCCGTACAATCCATTCTTCAATGATCTGTGATATATCCTTAGAAGTGTCATGTAATGCTCTACTACTGCTTGGTACCTCCATCCAGACAGCTCTTTTGAAGGAACAACGGAAAAGAATATGCTCAATCGATTTATCACACTGGCCACAAATAAGGCATGTTGGGTTAATGAAGTTGCACACACAAGAAAGCCTTGCACGAGTAAGAACTATATTCCTTAAACATTTCCAGAAAAAATGCTTCACCCTTGGCCATGTATCTATGTTCCAAACCTCCTTCCACCTGACTGCAGTATTCTGAATTTCAGTAGTGAGTTTGAGATGGACAAAGCTGTCACTCAGTAACTTGTTGTATGCGGATTTCAGGGTGAAATTTCCTCTTTTTGTCAGCTTCCAGACCATTTTATCTTCAGATGCCTTCGGTACTCGCATATTGAGGATAAGCCTAGCTATATTTTGCGGAAAAAGATTATGGATCACTTGCACTTTCCATGATTTTGTCTGCATCAATGAGTTCAGAGACCCATATAAAATCCTCATTATTTGTTGCACTGGGATTAGGAGATGGAGGTTCATCTAACCCCATTATCCAAATATCTGCCCAAATCATAATCTTCCTGCCATCACCAACTCTCCAGCAACTATGTTGTCTGACATAACTCAAACTGCGGTGTACACCCTTCCATGCCCACGACGAATCAGCTTGCTCCGTTGTAAGAAATATATAACGGTTCATGTAATACTTGGCTTTGATTGCTTGAACCCAGATTGCATTTGGGTTATCAATCAGTCTCCATGCTGCACGTATAAGCAGTGCTTTTTTCAAAATCTTCAAGTCTCTAAATCCCATACCTCCAACATCAACATGCCTACAAAGTTTATTCCATGAGGTAAGAAAAATTCCTTTATGTTCGTCGAAACCCCACCAAAATCTACTCTGTAGTGAGTCGATTATCTCTCTAATTCCACTTGGAATTTGCAAACAACTCATATAATAAACTGGGATGGTGTTGGTCACAGTTTTGATCATCTTTGTTTTGCCACACTGTGATAGTGTTTTGGCTCTCCATACTGGTAGCCTTCTCTCAACCTTCTCAACCAAGTTTTCAAAACAAGGTATCTTAGCTTTGCCAATGATTAGTGGCATACCAAGATATTTTTCATTTGGGTTCATTCTCTGCACTTTTAGTCTTCTCGATATGATTCTGCAAATCCTATTGGGAAGTGTGCGTGCTGAAGTACACACTTGATTTGTTAAAGTTTGCCAGCTGACCTGACGCATTACTGAACTTCCCGATTATTTGAAGCAGATTGTTGGCATTATGTAAATCAGCATTAGTGAAGAGCAGGCAGTCATCCACGAAAAATAGATGAGATATTGCTGGAGTACTGGGAGCAATCTTGACGCCTTGAATGAGCTGGCTATCTTCAGCAGCAAGTAACTGTCTCGAGAAAGCCTCCATGGCAATGATGAGTAAGTAAGGGGAGATGGGATCTCCCTGCTAATGCCCCTTGTAGGCTTGTAGTCGTTACACGGTGCTCCATTCAGCAGTATTGAGATTCTTATAGTACTTATGCATTGCATTATCAATCCACATAACTCTTCACAAAAAGCCATCTGCCTCATGACATCCATTAAGAAAGACCACTCTAGGCGATCAAAATCCTTTGACATATCGAGCTTTAAATCCATAAGTTCACTTCCCTCTTGTTTCTTCTTCATCGTATGTATGATTTCCTGTGCCAATAAGATATTATCAGAAATTTGTCGCCCTTCTACATTAGCAGATTGTAGGGGTGAGATGATCTTGTGCATAATTTTCTTCATCCTAGATGCCATGATCTTTGAAATTAATTTGTACGTAGTATTGCATAGTGCAATCGGACGTAGATCAGCTGGAGTTTGCTTATCTTTTGTTTTTGGAACAAGAGTAATATTTGTGTTGTTCAACTCCTTTAGTAGGTGGCCTGTAGTGAAGAACCTCTGCACCATCTGAATAATATCTTCTCCTACCACTTTCCAATGCGATTAAAAAAATCCTGGAGGAAATCCGTCTGGGCCTGGGGTTTTCCAAGGCTTCATTCTCTTAAGTACTCGCCTTATTTCACTAGCATCCGGAACTTTGATCATAGAATCATTATCAGCAATCGTCAGACTAGTTGGGATACACTGTAAGAACTCTTCATTTCTTTCTGGTTCCACTGTGGTATGGATGCTTTTGTAGTGGTTAACTAATAGATGTTCTAAACTCTCTTGTACTGCACCAATTCCCCTCACCATCCTTGAGAGCAGTGATGTTATTCCTTGATCTTCTTCGATTCGTTAGTATGGTGATATTTCGTATTTATGTCTATCTCCATGTAATACTCATCACGAGATTTTTATCCCCGAAATCGCTCTGGATATGGTGCCAATGCTCTATCTCCTTTTCAATATTCAGTACAGCCAAGGTTGTATCATCACTTACTGGTTGTTGTTGAGCTAACTCCAGCTTATGATGTAGCATTTGTATATTACCATGTATATTTCCAAACCGCTCCCGATTCCATTTCACAATGATTTGTCTTTCATACTGCAGCTTTTTTGACACCTGAGAAGCAATTGAACCATCTATCTCTATCTTCCAAGCTTCAGCAACTAATGGTTTGAGAGTATCATCTTTCTCATAACATTGGAAATATTTCCAGTTCCTCCTTTTATCACTACTCTCTCCATTTGTTTCTAGCAGGGTGGGGCAGTGGTCTGACCCCGATTGTGTGAGTATAAAATCTGCATGAGCACTTTATACCAGACAACCAACAGATCTTAATCAAACCCAATATTCAAACATATATCATGCATAATACGAAGATCATAAGAACGACACCGAAGCTAGCATCATATGTAAATAACAAGAGATAAGAGTATAACTATGAATTGTATTTCTGCTTAACTAGTACATGGGTATGAACCTAAGGAGTTTGAGGAGATACTAACCTAATCCCGCTCTCACAACTTAGGTTACACCAAAAATCCAAACCCCCACAATGTTTCTCGAGCTCGACTTATATAGGCTGAGTCTGAGTGGTTTACAGCTAATAAGACAAATTACTCAATCGTGGTGGTGTCAGAGCTTGTCGAGTAAGGCGGTTCCTTCGGTGAGATCCTTCCGAAGATGTCTTCGCACTTCTATCCTTCGATGACCAGTGCGAGTCTTTCTTCGCCCGGCTCTTCCTCGAGGTCACCTTGTGGTCTATTCCCGAAGTATAGTGGTGCACCCCTTGGATGGGCTTAGTTCCTCTGATCCTGACACGTGTCCCGAGGATGTTTTACTCTCCACAGTTTGCCTCTTTCCTTTCCTTGTATCGAAGATGCTTGGGAAGGAAATTTCTTCTTCGTCCTACTCTTTTCGCCATGCAC
>JAJJMA010247785.1:11080-23700 GCA_023529015.1 Papaver nudicaule
TTTACCCTCCACATTTTGCCTTTTTCCTTTCCTTGTATCGAAGATGCTTGGGAAGGAATTTTCTTCTTCGTCATACTTTTTTCGCCATGCACCCCACTATCCGCCAAGTGTGACGTTTTATGACACGTTCTGCATGTTCCCGAGATTTTCGCAACCTTTTGACCTTCTCACCGGAAGCGCCAGTTTCCCTTCACTATTTAAGTTTTGGTTTTCTCCCTCTAAAAATTTTAGTCTCTTCGTACTCTTCTTCCTCTGCCCCGGCGTTCTTTTCCGGAAAACCTTAATTTTTTATCTTTTAATCAGGTGCTTTTTAGACGCTTTGCTTTAATCTTCTCATAGCTTCATAAAGACAACTCTTTTTTCCGTTTTATCGTCCTTTAGTCTCCTGATCAATCTTGTCTCTGCAACTTCCGGCGCCGGCGAGTTCTGCTTTCTTTCCCTTTGTTTTTTCTTTCATGTCGTTTCCTTCTAAAGTTGATGTTCTCATCTCGATGATGAAGAACTTAGGTTTTAAAGATGATTCTTTCAAGATACAGGCTATTGGCTCTCCGGGCAGCCGGCTGACTCCAGAGTTAGTTGAGGAGTTTCGATGCAACAAAAACAAGCTCTTGGTTACATTTCATCAAATTTCTGCTGGGTTGATTCCTCCTCTTTACCAACCTTCCAATCCTTTGTTTCTTGAAATTCTTTGCTCCCTTCCTAGTCCTCGGGGTGTGATGCAGCTCGCTTGTAGTTCTATCCATCTTATCAATCGATGGGTTTCCTGCTCCGAAGATAATTCCGAGGTTGGCTCCCTGAAGAGGTTTTATTTCACCGCTCAAAACTTCTTTCTTCACTACGAGCCGTCTTTAACATTAGATAACGAGCTTGCCCCTTGGGGTGTTAGTTTTCAGACTGTAAAGGGGGGTGCGAATAGAATTCCAGGGACTTTAGACTACTCCATGGATGAAGACTGGTACTCGGAGCCTGTGCTTTTGGAGGGTCCTGTTCTCCGAGGCTGGAAAGATGCTGGACGCTTCTTTCCTCGGACCCAACTCGAGGTAGGTCACGAGTTTTCCACTCAGCATTTGTTTATGATCCATTTCTCTGATGAAGAAAAAAGGTTGTCTCACCAAGCTTTGAGGAAGGGCAAAGGTGCTTCTGTAGATACTTCGAGTAGCCTGAAGCGTTCCCGAGCAGATGAGGAGACTATGCAGCAGGTAAAAAATACCTTCTTGAGATGTGCTTTTTACTAGGAGAGTATTAATACTTGCCTTTATTTGTTTCCCGAGGAAGACGGATTCTCTTCTGCAGGGGAAAGCTATTTCTGGTGTTGATTTGAGTCTACACAGTGATCTGTTAGGTTTTGAGTATGGTGGGGATACGGAGGTTGCTAGGCCTCCCAAGAAGTTTGTTTTTAAGAAATCCTCAAAGGCAAACTTGCCGAACCAACACCAGGTACCGACGAAGCCTTTCGAGGAAAAAGCGATAACAAATGTTGTTGGCGAAGTGCTTGCACCGAAGGTTGGTGGAGTGCCAATTTCCAAAAAAGCTATCGAGGAAATTGGCTTCTGTTGGGCCGAACGCCGCTGTGCCAAGTGCGCCTGCCTCTGCCCCTGCCTCGGACATGGTTGTCTCTACTACCAGTATTGCTGCCTCGGTCGAACCTTCTGTTTTTTCTTCAAGAAAATTGTTCCTGTAGTTGACCTTCTTCTTCCCCGAAGGGACAGTTCGACTGTCCAAATGGATTCTTCGAAGGTACTAGTTATGAGTTTCCCTCGTACTTCAAAGTTTCCATCTGCTCCTAGCTATGCTGGTAAACACGTGCAACCATATATTGCTAAGAGATTCAAAGAGGTGCTTTTTGAGAATCATAATCCAAGTGATTTTTCCGTGGAAGTCTCGTCTCGTTTTGATGCCTATTCCTCTGATCCTTTGGGCTGCCCTTTGGATCCTGAGTTTTGCAAGAAGTTTGGTGACGTTGTTGGGGGCGACTGCCCCAGAATGGAGTATGATCTTCGCCATCCGCTTTTGTCCTACGAGGAGAGCTTGGCTATGCTTTAAATGGTAAGTTGTTGTGTTTGTTGTTTTTTTTATAGCATCGTTGTCTTATGTTTGTTTTTGGCTAAGTGTTGGTGTGTAATGTTTGGAAAAAGTGACTACCATGCCTCTGGTCTTTTGGCCCATACCTTCGACTTGTTTAGCGAAGCTGAGTACCATGAGTGGAAGTTCCTCCAAATGAAACAGGAGCTTGCCGAAGAAAAGACTCGCAGTGCTCGCGAGAAGAAGAATTTGATAGGTATGTATTTTATTATCCTTTGTTTGTATTTTACCTTGTAACTTTATGCTGAGAAAAGTTTACTGCTGTCCAAAAAGCCGAGTTAGAAGAAGGGAAGAAGAAGCTCCACGAGGCTAAGTTAGCTTTAAGCAACTCTCGAGAGAGTCGCAAGCCTTCGCATAGTGCTTCTGTCGATGGAGGTCATCGAGGTGAAATTGATAAGCTTATAAAAGAGAGGAATCAATCCTGGCATGACCGAGATTACTATAAGAGGAAGAGGCGTGAAGCTGAAGACCTTCTTGCCGAGGAGAAAATGAAAAAAGTTAAGGCCGAGCGCCTTCTTGAAGAGGAGAAAAATAAAAGTGAGATTATTGCCCGGGAGAATTACTTTTTTCAGCTGGATGTAGAGCGCCTATCTCGAGAGCGAGATACTGCTCTTAGGGAGAAGTCAGTCACCGCCTCTGGCAGAGTGGTGATAGAGATTTTGGAGCGAGATATTAGGAATTTGAAGGTTCAGACGTCTGTGTTGAAGAACGTCAATAATGATCTAACTGCAGAGAACACTGCTTTGAAGAAGGGTTGTAATGATATAAGTATGGAGCTTGCTAAGGCGAAAACTTCGAAAGATCATCTTTCCCGAATGATCGATGAATATCGGATATAACTCTCTAGGTTTGGGGCGGCTTCTTCTGAGGATATTAGGAAAAGGGATACCCAGCCTCGCTTTACCAACCAACATGAGGTTGCTGTGTACATGGTTGTTAAAGAAAGTAGGGTGCTAACCCTGATCAAGTTGTTGTGATGTTGTTTGCTGCGTTTTCAGGCATCTCAACTTTTTCTTGTTTCGGCTATTTGACAGGCATCGAAGCCAACTTGCAGAAGAAAGTTGCAGATGCTGAGTCCGCGAGGGACGAAGCTTCAAATCAGTTGGTGCTTGAAGCCGATGTTGGAGTTTGAGAGGAGAGCCAAACAATTGTCGAAGGAATTGTCCGAGGAACAGCGACGTCGAACTGCTGATGTGAACAGGCTTTCCCAAGAGTTGGAGCTCGAACGTAAGCCTCGCTCAGAGGATGTGCAGAGGAGTGTTGAGGAAATGACTGCTAAACGAAATTTTCGCCTCAAGTGCCAGCAGGACCTTAGGAATATGGTTACTGGCTTTGCTCTCATCAACCATCAGTTAAGACATGGACGGGCTGTCGAAGAACTGCTTACTCGATCTGCATTGACTACCTCCCTAGCTACTAGCATGGCATGTCGAATGCATGGTCGGTCGCTCTTTAGAGCCATCGGCATTGAGCCTCCTACCTATGGGGTTGTTGGTGCAAGGGATGCTGACGCGGTACTTCCAGGCGACGAATACTTGCTTCCTCAAGAGGTGTTTGTAAGGCTAGCTAGGGATGAAGCGCGAAAGAGAGGGCTGCTTGGGAGAATTCCTGAAGACAAAGGTCATGATGATGATGAAGCCGATAACGATGGTGGTTCTGATGATGGCCACTCAGGTTACTCCGAAGGTCATCCCAAGGGAGACTCCGAGGGTGATTCTAAGGATGGTTCCGATGGTGATTCGAAGGATGGTCCGAAAGACGATCCCAAGGGTGGCTCGAAGGATGTTCCAGAGGATGGTTCGAAGGATGATCCGAAGAACAATCCCAAGGATGATCCGAAGGATGATGTTTTAGTTAAGACTGGCGACCCTGCTGATGATGTCGCACATGATCTTGGTGACGCCAAAGTGCCGAGCACTGGTGGTGGTGTGGGTGTTAACTTCGATAAAGGGAACAACTATTTGTTTCAAGAATCCTCGGCAGCGTACAGTGAGGAGAGCGAAAGTGAGTCTGAGCCCATTAGGGAAATCACTCCTTCAAGACAAGATCACTCTGGCTTTCGAACGTATGAAGAGGATCTAGAGGCTGAAAAAAAGGCTTTGGGATGACGTGAAAGTTTTTGGAGATCCCTCTTCTCGTTACGTTGTGCTATCTAATGAAGTTTCTCCCGTGTTGTAGCAGTGAAGCTTTTGCTTTTCCTTTTTGTTTTCTGATGCAAGAATTTTTCTACTTGGCATTTCCCATTTTTTTGTGCTTGTAAGCTGCATTGACTATGTCTATGAAGAAGCCTTTGCTGCTTGATTGGAGTTTTATTTTCCTTTTTAATTTGCATATATGTGTGTTGAGAACTTCGTGAGTAAGTACGAAGTTGCTGTTGCAATATTCTAGGCTCCTAAGGGTACTCGAGGTGCAACTCCAGGGCTTACTTCGATGTGGGAGATAGTAAACCAAGCTAGTGGGGGTTTACGGATCACCCTTCCCAAAGGCTTTTAGCTACTTGCCTGTTTTAAAGCAAACAAAGGCTATCGAGGCCATAGGTACCCGTTTTGCCTTGGTATACTGGGTGGTTATCGAGGATACAAGGTATCCTCCGAGAGAACATGGTGGTGTTCTGATAATCCATTTGCCCCAAGTAAAGTGAGGAACTTATGGTGGGTAACAAATATGCTTGCACTTCGATAATAAAGTAACTCGATTGGGGAGGGTCGGTCAAGGATGGAGCTTAGACATGGTACTATTCTCCTGTCGCGGCCTAGAATTCGACCCATCTGTTTCTCGTTAGCCCCTCCTCGAGGCTATGTTTTAGTTTTTTGGAGGAGGTCCCTCGGCTGCGTAATTCGCCTACCATTCCCGTGAATGTGGGTGAATTAGCTGCCTCAGGGTTCCATCCACCTTTAAAGGTATATGTTAATCCCATTTATCTTCCCCTCGACGCCTCAGAAAGAGAGGTCTTCATAGTCGTGTGGTAGTGGGTCCAAATGTATCTTTGGCTTATGTAGCCTAGATACAAAGTACCCACCGCTAACGGGGTGTCTTTTTCATTTTTGGCGTCTAGGCCTTGGCGTTAGAGCCTTTTATTTGCGTCGAGGCACTAGGGGAGATGGCGTCATGGCCAGTTTTGTTTTTGTGGTGATAAAGCCTTTGTAAGTGTGCCTAGCCAGATTGGGTTTTTTACCCGTTCTGGTAGGATCTGGAGTTTGAAAATAGAATGCATCGAAGAGTGCAACTTTAGATAGATCAAGTTTCTTCATTTATTAGATACCAATTTCTTACGTGTTGTTTACATAAAATGCCTTAATTAACGTGCTTCAAGTTCTTTCCCTCGACTGGGGTGCTTAACTTTTGACCCTCGAGGTTAATCAAGCTGTATGTGTTGTTCCCGAGTGCTTTCTCGATTACATATGGCCCAGCCCATAATTGCTCCTGCAGCGTGTTTTTGCCTCTGTTGTCCGAGCTAGGTTCGCTTGACGATTCATTCGGAGTTTGGATGCTACTAGTTGCGACGAGGAACTGTTCCCTGTTAAGGCAATGATCCTTCCCCTTGTTGGTAGGTCGGGTGCCTTGCTTGTAGGTTGTTGTGTTTCTTATGGTCGTGTCTGCCATCCCTGCTTCGACTTCAGCTATGAATTTCCTTATGCAAGATCTGTAATCTTTGGGTGCTTGACCTGACTCGGGCAATCCTTTCTTGGATGTTCTCTTGCTTGGACATCCATCTCGTTGCACACACGAGATTCGGTTGGGTCACCTGGTATTTCTGCGATTCCAAGTGGGGTAGGGAATCTGATTCTTCGATGTAGTGTCGAGGCTACTCCCATGATGTTGTGCGACCAAGGTCTTTCCACGATGGCATTGTAAGGAGATTTTATGTCGACCACACAGAATGATGTTGGTCGTTTCAGACTCCCCACATGGATCATTAGTGATAGCTCTCCTCTTGGCGTCGAGGGTTTTCCATTGAAGTTGTATATATTGTACGAAGAGGATACCAAGGCAATATTCTTTTCGAGTAGCTTATCGTATGTTCGTCCGAAGAGTATGTCTACGGAGCTTCCTGGGTCTACCAGTATTCTGTACATAGCCGTATTTTCGATGTGCAATGTAATGACTAGGGGATCATTGTGCGAGCTTCCTTCATTAGGGATATCCGCCACAAAAAAGAAAATTGGTTGTTTTTGCCACTCCTCGAGATGCCCTTTCATCGCTACACTGAATATTTCTTTTCCCTCGAAGTCTCTTTTATGAATTCGGTCTGTCTGGATTCCTTCGGGGCCTCGCCTACAGATGTCTGCGTGGACTATGAAGTTGCAGTCGCTAAACCTAAGGATGTTTCGATCAATTGTTATGACATATGCCTCGTGTTTTTGCTCCTCCTTTGGTTGTGGCTGGTTTGGGGGTGGCTTTGGTAGCTCCAGGAGGTGCTTGAACTTGTCCCTTGTGATGAAGAAATAGATTTGATCCTGCGCTGTGACACAGTCCTCCGTTGCATGTCCATAGAACTTATGGAATGGCAGTAATCCCTGGAATTTTTGGTATGCTTAGGTTGATTACCCCCACTCTTCGGGTATCTCATTTCGCTTGCAAACTCGGATTGCTCGATGGTTCGAAGGGCTTCTTCGATGGACACACACAACTTTGGGAGCTTCCTGTCTTGGAATGCAGGGAATCCTGACCGAGGTGTTCCAAACTTTCTGCCTCTCTCTTTCCCTCGTTGGGTGTTATTTCCTTCAAATTCTCCTCGAGACTCTGCTCCTCTGCTGTCATTGTACTTTTTGTTGTCATGATATTTGCCGTCACCGAATTTACCATCGTTGTCATACCTGCCATTGTCATTTTGTCTTTCTTTTTTTGAGGGATCCCCTGATTGATTGTTCATTGCTTGATCGCGCTCTTCGAGTGATAGATTGTTTATTGAATGAACTTGCTTCAGAACGGTTTCCTTCCCCTGGGTTGCTTGCTCTCTAATTTCTTCTAATGTGATGCGCTCCTTCTAATATTTTCGGAGATCTTGCAACGTTTCGACATTTTTGGAGAAGAGTCTGTCGTATAGAAGAGAGTTCTTGTCAAGTGCATTCAGGTACGCCCGTACTTTGTCTTTCTCCGAGGCTCCATTTCCCACCTCTACACACTGGGTTGTCCATCTGTCCGTCAAACTTTTGGTAGATTCTCCAGGTTTTACTCTGATACTGAATAATTTCTCTACTCCTGCCTTTGATGAGTTGTTGTACAAAAAATGTAGTATGAACACCTTTGATAGCTCTTCAAAGGATGCGATGGAACTAGCTGCGAGGTTATCGTACCAAGCCAAGGCCTCTCCCTTCAAACTAGAAGGAAAACACTTACAAAGTACTTCGTCCCTATCTGCCCAGGATAAAAATACTCTCAGGTACATTTTTATGTGCACCGTTGGGTCTCCCGAACCATCAAAGATTGACGTGAATGCTGGCATGGTACATTTTACCCGAATGGCTTTATCGAGAATTTCGGGACTTAGCGGCGAGCGGTTGACATCATTATTGCCTGCGTCAGCTTTATCTTATCACCTGATTGAATTCTGTTATCAAAAAGTTCATCTCGAAGTGTTTTAATTTGTTTCATCATTACTTGCTGCAGTGCCTGCGTTTCGGCGTCCTTCCTCGCTTGTTCGTTTTCGTAGACCAGGTGTATGCTATTCCCCTTCGGATATATACTGGGTTCAGTTCTTTTGCTCGATACCACGATTCCATGGCCCTTGATGTCACCCTTGATCTTGGTATGGCTCCTTGATGCAGAGTGTCCCTTTGACTGAGATACGGTGTGTGGGCGAGAATGCCCCTCGCTACTTCCTTTGTAGTTTGAAGCCGACTTTTCTGCCACCTTCTTATTTGCCTCTGCTAGTTGCTTTTTTATTCCTTATTTTCTTGTTTTTTAGAATCAATTTCCTGAATTGTGCAGCCCTCGTCGTAGCTTCTTCGGCGGGCTGATGTGCTGGCATTTCTTCATTCGGGATGGCGTCTTCGCCCTCGTCCTCGTCATTCTCACCATCTTCTTCTTGTATTTGTTGCTGAGGTAGTTCGTTACCCTCTGGGAACCCTTCCCCATTTAGACCTAGATCCTCTACTAGTACTTCCTCTTTGTTTACACGCTCCCTGTGATGGACTGTGCTTGCTGCCACTTCCGGCGATAGTCCTTTGCTAGTTGAAAATCTGGTGTTATGCCTTGAAGAGCCCGTGCCCTGCCTCGAGGAACCCACTCTCTGCTTCGGCATCTGATCGGATTTCAAAGTCATGCTGATTGTGACCTGTAAAAGACAAAAAACCCGTGAGGTCCAGGCGGCTATTGCAGTGTACTAGGTCTGACATGTATGTCTGTCTGTTGTAACAGATTTTATCGCACGAGATTTTAGAATGGGTTATACTCGTTTTTGGCCAAACCCTAACTATTATTCTGACTTTGTCCAAATCTACCTTCCCAATAGGGAGGTTTTGGCGAGCCGTCCTTTTCTGAGTAAGTCCTGAGCATGAAGGTTGCAAAGTTTATTTCCAAATATAGATTAGGTATAAAAAAAAAAACTTAAAAATAAACCCTGGCTTAATTTTTCTTAAAGTAACTGCAGAACAAACTTTTTAGGGTATTTTCTGGAACTTTGCATGAATGTTTCTTATGATCGAGAATGACTCTTTTCTTGGTTTCTATCGAAAGACATGTATTTTGAAGAAGTTTGATATGCTCTTGATTAGATCTATGTGTTTCAAGGTTTGGAATCCTTAAAGAGACTTTGATCTTATCATGTTAATGGTTTACTCGAAACCCTTGAACATGCTAAAGCTTTGAAGATCTTTAGACGTCCAAGGTGATGGAGCTTGTAATTAAAGTATGGTGAAAATACGTTTTTAAGAAAGAGTTTTTAGAAACCCTAAAAAAAAAATCCTCAAAGAATTTGAAATCCCTAAATCACAGGGAAACCCTAAGTTGTTTTAATCAGTCCCTGTTTCTAGCACCAAACTGTGTGAGTATAAAATCTGCATGAGCACTTTATACCCGACAGCCAACAGATCTTAATCAAACCCAATATTCAAACATATATCATGCATAGTACGAAGAACATAAGAACGACACCGAAGCTAGCATCATAAGTAAATAACAAGAGATAAGAGTATAACTATGAATTGTATTTCTGCTTAACTAGTACATGGGTATGATCCTAAGGAATTTGAGGAGATACTAACCTAATCCCACTCTCACAACTTAGGTTACACCAAAAATCCAACCCCCCACAATGTTTCTCGAGCTCGCCTTATATAGGCCGAGTCTAAGTGGTTTACAGCTAATAAGACAAATTACTCAATCGTGCTGGTGTCAGAGCTTGTCGAGTAAGGCGGTTCCTTCGATGAGATCCTTCTGAAGATGTCTTCGCACTTCTATCCTTCGATGACCAGTGCGAGTCTTTCTTCGCCCGGCTCTTCCTCGAGGTCACCTTGTGGTCTATTCCCGAAGTATAGCGGTGCACCCCTTGGATGGGCTTAGTTCCTCTGATCCTGACACGTGTCCCGGGGATGTTTTTCCCTCCACACCAATTGTGGGAGATGCAACACTCTTGAATCTGGAAACTGAAGCATCCACTCATCATTGGTGACTGCCCTATCAAGTCTAGCTCTCCTAGTACCTGTACCATGAATATTACTTGAAAAAGTGTACGATCTTCCCGTATACCCCAAATCCTCCAGACCAGCTTCTTGAATTAAACCAATTATTGTTGGACATGTTGACGTAGATGCATTTGAAGCGGATGTTGTACCCAGGTTTGCACGTTCTTCATTTGAGAAGGTTACATTGAGATCACCAATTATACCCCATGGACTTAGTATTGTTGGACTGAGTTGATTGATATATGTCCATTGTATCTTCTTTTCATCCGGATATGGTGATCCATACATGCAAGAGAGTACCCATTCTAGCTAATTGACTACATCAAAATGGAATCTGTCTTTCCATAGTAAAATTAATCCACCAGCATCCCCCCTTGGAGATACAAGTTTTCTATTCTGGAAGTTCAATGGTCTGATCAACTGCTGCATTCTCTCTATAGACACTTTTGCTTCTGATATAAATATCACATCTGGGTCATAGCTTCTCATTAGGTCCCTAAGATGGTCCCTTGTGAGTTTTTTAGCAAACCCTTGACAATTCCAAGCCTAGAACTATATGCACTAAAACTATTTATGTGACCCGATGATAAGCAAAAATGACTAGGTAATTGGCATTTAAGACGCGTATGAGAGTTTAATGCTATATGATGATGATTACAATGATTAGGAAGACATATTACTTTTACAAGTAAGAATGCACGTGCGTTGCACGTCGGAAAAGATATGACATGATATAACAAAACTTTTGCTGCATCATCAAATTTACCATTCTGTATTAAACCTGAATCAACAGCACTAATAGATGCCGAATTCCGTTGAGGCATTTCCTTGAACAGTTCCATTGCTCTTACAACATCCACATTCTGCAAAAACACACTAATCATGGTATTCCAATAGATAGTATCCCGATCACTCATTCTGCGAAACGTATCCAAAGCATCATTCATTACTCCATTCCTCGCATACCTGATACCCACTAATTAATGTGCTCCAAAGAACCTCATCTCTCACCGGCATATAATCAAACAAATATCTTGCTTCTTCAATTTGCTTTCTTCCAAGATTCGAAACATAACCGGATATTTTAAGAAACAGCTCTTTCGGGCATTTCATCGAACAATTTTCTTCTTTTTTTATATCTCTTTATTGATAACATACCCACTAATCATCAAATTCCATGTAACAGTATTTTGTACTGTAATGTATCAAAGATCTTCGTGCTTCATTAGTTTGACCGTTTCTGATAAAAATGGAGATTTTCTTGTTCCATTTATGTATATCTAAATTTTCATGCGAATGCAAAGAAGAAAATTTCCTTAAACCGCCATTTATAGTTCCATAACTCGAAGTTCCCCACTGAAATTTCATCAATAACAATGTCCGTTTTAAACTCCTCATCTTAACTTCTCTGAATTTGTTAAAACAGAGTCACTAACTCAGTCCAGTTATAGCGAGCCCTTACTACCGAACCAAAAATTCCGATCTGCGCATCTTTAATCTCAACAATCCACTCGGACTTAAACTCGTCGATTTAACTTTTCCAATTTCCAGTATCGGGAAAATTCGAACATAAATGTTAATGGAGAATAGAGGGTATACAATGATTCGAGAGAAAGAAGAGAAGAGTGAGTGATTTATGAATTTGCCCCTCTTGTGCTTAGAATTTACCGTAAATTTAGTAATGGTGGGGGCAGAACTTTAAGAAAATGCGGAGGGGTAAGTTAGTCAATGCAAGTGCGAAAAAAGACCCATTGAATCGAAGGCCATAATCTCTTCCGAGGGTTAGATCCCACGGATATTACAGAAAGTACAGACGGAATTTTTTTGGTTGGGTTTTCTTTAATCCGATGGCTGCGGTTTTAAGTTGAAACAATCAACGGCCACGAACAATGAAGGTTGGAAATGTTGCTTGCCTTAAAAGAGGGGGAGATTATACCTAGGGATGAATGCAGTGGTAACTGTTGGGACAATCGGCTCTTTGACTAAGCCAATCGTCTCGGTTCAGAGCTATCTACATGCTAGTTAAACTTGCGGAAACAAACTAGCCAACAAGAAACACTTGATCTCTCGGATTGCTCCATGAACCTCATGATCTAGGATAAGAAAAGATAACAAAGAACCACACACAGATGCAAAACGCATACACAAGCAATAAGTAAAGTACTCACGGATTTTAACGTGGTTCAACAATATACACAACGCGTGTATATTGTTTACATCCACCGAACGGCTACGACTTCTTTCATTATTATAGAACCACCAACGAAGTATTACACATATGATTGACATCCTCAATCCATCGACTCACCTCCATGTGACCGAACATAGTAAGACTCCCACAAACGTTCTACAACTCTAAAATATAGTCTTCACCCATAAGTATAGCTTCCGCTCATACTGAGAGAATGTTTACGGAATTCTCTCATACCGACATGATCTTCTTTGCACACCCTGATATAGAATATTCTGGACGCCTAAAACTCAACAGCAATAATCTAATCCAGCACCACCAAGATGATCTTCTTCCTTAGATGATGTCTTACCAACATCTCTTCACATTCGAGTTCTCCAGTACGGCATGTCTTCAACATCAACGAGCTCTCCAGAATGTCTCACATAACCACCCCAAGAGGTGGGGATGAATTCCTCAAATCCCACTTGAGAATTCTCTTGGAACTTCATTACTAAACCCATAGCCTAGACCTCCTTATATAGGAGTCTATTTACTTAGCCTACAAGAATAGGGTTTCCTAACTTAACTCTAAGAGCCTTGGCCCTTAAGTTGCTATTCTTTAGGAACAAGTAAAACAAGTAAGAGTTTCTTCCAAATTAAACTCTTAATCCTAATATAACTAGATTTCCTAATCTAGTTTATGACCGACTAAGTTAGGGGACAATAATGACCGACCTAAT
>JAJJMA010247796.1:0-20666 GCA_023529015.1 Papaver nudicaule
CTTTGGATGGCGCTGGCCATCCCCCAAGGCCACTAGGCCAAACTCAACTTGGATGGCGCTGGCCATCCCCTTAGGCCACTAGGCCAAGCTATCTTGGATGGGGCTGACCATCCCCTTAGGCCACTAGGCCAAGATCAACTTTGGATGGCGCCGACCATCCTCTTAGGCCACTAGGCCAATCTACCTTGGATGGCGCTGGCCATCCCCTTAGGCCACTAGGCCAAGATTAGTTTTGGATGGCGCTGGCCGTCCCCCAAGGCCACTAGGCCAATCAGCTTTGGATGGCGCTGGCCATCCCCTTAGGTTACTAGGCCAAGCTGTCTTGGATGGCGCTGGCCATCTAAGGCCACTAGGCCAAGATCAGCTTTGGATGGCGCTGGCCATCCTCTTAGGCCACTAGGCCAAACTCAACTTGGATGGCGTTGGCCATCCTCTTAGGCCACTAGGCCAAATCCTCTCGGGATGGCGCTGGCCATCCCCTAGGCCACTCGGCCAAGTCAAAGTAGGATGGCGCTAGCCATCCCCTCAGGCCACAAGGCCAAAAGACAATTTGGATGGCGCTAGCCATCCCCTTAGGCCACTAGGCCAAGTCTACCTTGGATGGCACTGGCCATCCCCAATGGCCACTGGGCCAAGCCTCACCTAAGTCATGATGATAATCTGTGGTATCTCTGATTACTTGGTTGAAACCTAATTTTGAACCATGTCATAACCTGGCCACTTGGTCAAACTAAACCTACATGCAACGCCAGCCTATGGCATGCTCTGGTCATATATGGACAAACCTGTTCTCGTAAGCTTACTTTCCATGGTAATGTAATAGAAGTAATATCATGACAATATTACTTTAGCCAAACTTATGTTTCAGATATTTCCTAAGTATTCATATTCTCCAACACGAAGAGTCATACACATCATTCAACAGAGATGTCAAAACGTGTCACAAATGCGAGGAGTTACCTCAGGGTTTTGGTCTGGCGGTCTATGGCACTTGTGGCGTGACACCCACTTAGAAAGAGGTTATACTCGTGGATAACACTGGGGTAATGGGAAGTGGGCATGACTGGCAGTTAAGCTATCTCTACGGGAGTGACTCCATCATTCCACTATCTCCACTTTAGCATTTTTCTCCACGATTAACAAGAGATCAGTATATTTCTAAACATACTATAAATATATGACTTCATCTTTTTCCAAGGGACAATTCATCATAACCTATCTCATTTCAGTTTATCTCGATTCACCTTTCATTTTCGAGCAAAACCTGATATTCAAATTCAACTGAGAAATCCTTGCGAAACCAGAAGAAAACGAAGTTGTCTTCGCCAACCATCATCTTTTCTAAGTTATTCAGAAACCACACACATTACCATTTTCAACCAGAAATACCTGATTTCACTCTTTCTCTGCTTCCCTCCCTAAGACCAACCCTATCTCCTCATCTGTGACCGAAGCAAGTCTGGAACGGTCATTGTCTTGGTTTAGGCTAGATTTGTTCAACTTTGATCTCTCGAACTTAAAAGTACTCTTTTGCAGTACATTGTTTTTTAGGGTAAAACAATTGGCGACCACAGTGGGAGATCAATTTCTCGGTCTCTGAAAACTTAATTTTATTCCAATATGGTTGAACTTAGGTCAGGATCAGATACCAGAAACACAAATCTTTCGTCTCGAGATATTGCTACCACTAGTACAACTCCTGTCACTTCAGACATCCCTGCTTCTCCAATACCTCTCGGCACATCTGAAGAACCTGTCGTCCCAAGTCCTGCCACTACACCTGATGCAAGTCCTCCTGTCAAGCCCAGTCAAGACAAAGGAAAAGGAATCATGGAGGAACTATCTCTAGAAGAATTAACGAAGAGACAAGATGTTCTTGCTATACATCAGATGAAGATGGCCGATACTCAAATGGAAATGCTCAATTTTCTCAAGACCCTTTCCTCGCAAATTTCACCAGAACAAACCAAGGGTCTGAAAAAGAATGGCAGTACCTCTAGGATCGAAATCTCGGATGACGACGATGGAGCAGCCCTGGTTCGCCCAGAAGACAGACATGAGAAAACCCATCTGCCTTATTATGTCACCGTAGATGATCTCGAGAAAATTCTGCAAAGTCGTGGGAAAGAGAGGATGTCCTTGATTCCTCAACATCAACCCCATACTCTCTTGAAGTGCAAAGGATTCCCCTGCCACGAGGTTATAAATCACCTACCTTCTCGTTGTATGACGGGACCGGAAATGCTCATGAACATATCTCTCGCTTCCTGGAATCTTTAGGAGAACACGAGTATAACCATGCCTTACGCCTCAGGGAGTTTTCTAAATCCCTGACGGGAAGGGCTTATACTTGGTACAACAATATCGCACCTGGCAGCATAGCCGGTTGGGACGAAATGGTCACCGCTTTCTACAGGAAGTATTCTTTGTGTCTGAACAAATCACATTGTCGGACCTAGGGTGCATGTTTCAGCGAAACAACGAACACCCGAACGACTACGTGAAGAGATTCATGATACATGCACTCGACTACCACGATCCTAATGTAAGTGAGTCACAGCTAGTGGAGCTCTGCATCAATGGAATGATACCGGTTTACCGTGCTTTGTTGGAAAATCTGTGTTTCCAAACTTTCTCTGAGTTACACGAAGCAGCCAAGAGGTCAGCCACAACTGCACCAGCCTTACTAGAGAGAACTAAGCCACCTACCAGGAATGAGGATGCTCGTGACATCCGAATCGCTCGTCGTTTAGTGAACAAGCAATATGGAACATCATCAGTCAATGCCGTCGGTGAAGGAAACAAAAGAAAAAGGTATGGCTGCAGAAAGTCCTCAATTCAAACGTTCTACTCGTACCTCTACCCCTACATCCTCAACGCGAGCAACACAACGGAAAGCAGACCAGATGAACAGTCCCGAGGAAGCCCAAGGACAACAACCATCGAAAGGGGATCCAGATGTTCCTGACTGCATGCTCCCCGTGGAAGAAATTATCGAATTATTAGAAACCTGGGTAGAAGAAGGAACCATCAAATTACCGTATGTCAAGAATCTACCAAATGAACAAGACAGAGCAAACGCCAAATATTGCATGTTTCACAGGAGGGTGTGCCACCCTACCAGTGAATGTTTTGCCTTGAAACACATATTTCAATAAAAAGTTGAATCATGAGAACTACACCTGGGGACTGAAGGCGTTCACAGAGATCCACTACCTATCAGAAGCTTTACCATTCCCGCCGAGCCAATAGATCAAAGAGTGAAATCCCTAATGACGGAGTTATGCGAGACTCTTTATCTATCCCAGGGACAGAGGAAAGATATCTTCACTGCTCTCAACCATGTTATTTCTGGAAAGCGCCTCCCGTTTTCTCAGAAAACTCATAAATCACACGAGGAGAAGGAAGGAGGTGAAATACCGTAAAAGTGTGACTGGGGACTGCCCGCCGCGGCTCACCTCAAAGATAACGCAATCCAAACTACATTGTTCGATGCTGGAATTGCTATAAACACGATCTCGGTCGGAGCTCTAAAAAGTGCAGGCATTCCACGAAGCAAGACGACAAATTCTCCCACAACTATCAAAGGTCCGCAAGGAGAGATGCAAGAGACATGCGGCCACGTCAAGTTGCTGATAAAAATGGGAGATACTCAGGTGGTTACTACCTTCCACATTCTTGAAAATACGGATTACGACATGGTATTGGGAGAACCCTGGATTCAAAGCAGCGGGGCACCCTCAGGTACTATCAATTTCACCAATACACCAATGCATTTGTTACACCAATTAGAAATGCTAATGAAATCGAAACAAGAACCGGAAGAGGATGCAATATCATGCATTCAACGATTTTGTGACCAAGTGAATGCCATCCACTTTGGGTCGTTCCCACCAAAGAAGATTTCCCAGTCGGAAAAGTCGGAAGCGGCCAAGGAGAAAGGTTCTGCCCTCGTCTCGCAGTTTGAATGGGTCACAACACCCACGACCTATTTCGGAAGATGGATGTCAACACCAGACACTCCATGTGAAGAGCATGAGAGCTGCACCAAAATTCTGACACATATAGTATCTTTTCACAATGGAGGATACCTCGGACAGGTATTCGTGACACTACAACTACCAGAAAATAAAAAGAATTTGCTCACACCCTCGGCTACGACAACGACGAAGGACAAGATGCCCCGTTCCCTAGCAAGAAAACCAAACTCTTTCGGCATGGGATAAGTGGTGATGAAAGCATCAGTAAACAAGGGTAATCGACTACTACCGCCATCTTCGCGTAATCTGGAAGGGCCTTACATGATTGCAAAAGTTATCCCCGGCGACTGCTATAAACTAGTTACGATGAATGGGATTGTGGAACCAGCGGTTATACGAGGAAAGTGGCTTCAGGAGTATTCCGATTAATCCTCTTAAGATTCCAATTTCCCCTTTTATTTCATAATCGTTTATTCATTTCCTCCAAAGGCAGGCGACTCTGTGCATGCTGTAGCAGGGCCGGCCCTGAGATATGTGTGCCCCAAAGAAAACTAGCTAAATGTTGCCCCTACTCCAAAGATTTAACTAAGTCAATATACTTTGACCGACAATGGATCTTTATGTACTTCACTTGTAAAATGGAAAGCGTAACGATACTAACCGATTTCACGTGTGAACTGGTTAATGATTTGGTAGCATTTTCAAATTATTCATTTGGGAAGATGAGTACTGTCTGATCATATTCTTCTTCCACCGTTCCCGTTATGGGAGTACGGGACGCAAAAATGCACTATATATCATTTTACGGAAAAAGCCCTATAGATACGTGAATCATGGTGTAATAGAATTGATTTTTTTTGTTGATGGAGGGGCAACAATAAAGTCTACTCTAATGGGGACCACACTGAAGTATTTAGTTTTTGCCACTCTGAATCTCCTCAGATGTATAAGACTTTCAGCCCTTTAAATTTTCTGAAACTTAGAGCCCACAATATAGCCCAACTTTGCTGCAATTTTTGACACACATCCTCAAGATACAACCCAACTTTGCTGCCCCTTTGGCCATGCTGCCCCAAAGAAGATCATTGTTGACCTTGCCTCAAGGCCGGCCCTGTGTTGTAGTTAGGAATTCAATTTCCTTGTCATTCATTTCAAAAAAAGAAAAAAAAAAAGAGAAAAAGAGAGTGAAGAAGACTCCAAAATTTCCAAAATCTACTTTATTCATTGCAAAAGGAAGGCATAAGTCCTACAGAAAAGAAACCTTTCAGCATCTAAAAAAAACTAAACAAGTTCAATCTAGAAAAACCTAAACAAATTCAATCTATAAATACCTAAATAACTTCAAATCTAGAGAAAGCCTTCAAGATAAGACTTGGACATTTCGCTCTCCACATAGTCTTTGTGAGCTTCAACAGTTTTCTACTTCATATCCAATGCCTTCTCCAAGTCATGTATCTCTTTCTTTTTCAACTCCAACTCTGCTGACAGATTACGAACTTCTTCTTCACTCTGAACTATCTTTTCCTGGATATCATCATTTGAAGAGTTGAAGCGAACCCGAATGTTGTCCAAGCACTCGCACACCCAAGACACACGTAGTTTGATGTCTTCCTTTGCAACAATGGCAGAATCATACCAACTATCAAGCAGACTATTTGTAATGTCCTGAACAAGAGTTTTTGACATGTCACTTAATGTATCTAGCAAATCCAACACGGCGTTCTCATGCGAGCGAACACGAAATACCGTCTCAGCATCATCAGCAAAATGAATATACTTGCCCCAAATCTTCCTATAAAGATCCTTATGACGAGGGGGAACATTAAAGCCACCGACAAACACAAAGCCCCTGGGAAGACCAGCAGGACGGGTAAACTCGGCACCAGCATCTTGATATTTCTTCACTTCTTCAATAACACTGCTATCCAAAACAATGTTGCTAACTGTGGCATCCACACGGGAATCGTCTACGTCCTGAACTAGAGGCATATCAACATCGGAAGGCGAAACATCATTTGCGTCAGCGTCGGACATTGCCTGCAAATCAGAACCAATGGGTCAGAAATAATTAAGAGGATTAATGCTTTGAATAACACGATACACACGCAGCTGGAAAAACAAACTCACTCGGTCGACTTTGCTGTCTGATGCACCTGCAAGGACTGTACCACCATTACTCTGCTCAGAAGACGAATCACTATTATCTGATTCATCCGAAGCACCCGAATTATCCTCTGCAATCTCATCATTGTCTTGGGGTGTTGTCTCCAACGCTAACCTCATCCTCCGAAAAGCATCTGGTTTCCCGGGAGAAACAGTAAAGGGATTCACTATAGGAATGACTCCTTGTGGATGATTTTCGAAAGCAATTAATGGAAATGACACACATTGAATGGAAAATTATCGCAAAAGGATACGAAGTGCAAACCTTGGGAGAAGGAAATTTGATCTTCATCACATTCTCCCCAGGAGACTTAACTTGTGGGGAAACTACCTGAGAAGAAGAATCAGCAGGAAGTAAAGGTTTGTTGGCACAAAATTCATCAACATCATACACCTGCGAAGGAATTCCAGATTCATTATATGAATGCACGAAGTTTAACGAATACGACACATGAAGGAAAAAGTCTACCCTACTCACCCTCTTGCGTTTGGAATACGGATCACCGGGCTTTCTCTGTGGTGGAGGAATGTTGTACGCGAAAGTGGTTATCTGATTGGTCTGCATATCCCA
Organism: Papaver nudicaule; assembly: GCA_023529015.1. Classification (NCBI taxonomy): domain Eukaryota; kingdom Viridiplantae; phylum Streptophyta; class Magnoliopsida; order Ranunculales; family Papaveraceae; genus Papaver; species Papaver nudicaule. Next base: position 6,715 of record JAJJMA010247796.1, read on the forward strand.
AAACATAGTATACTGCTCGGTAACTCCAGGATTTAGGATGGGACGAGGAAACCTCCATTTTCTACCCGGTTTGTAAATCACATTGTCCAGACCCATCTTCAAATCATCAACATCAGGCTCAACAGCACGAAAGAAAGGAAGACACTGGTCGAATTCCATGTGTCTCGCTGCCCTATCAATATTATATGACACTACCGCATAATCACCAGTCTTAAGGGAAAGGATGTACCCGGGTGACTGAGCATGAAAGCAGCTTCTTCCGGTGAACGAGGGTCGCCTGATCGAATAACATCTCCAGCGCTACCAATGAAGACATTCGCTTGCTCCATCCGAGGGGGAATAGTGGTCCAGGGACGAAATGAGACTCTCTGTTCGTTATCGAGGAAATCAACTAAATCCGAGCTATGTGGTTGTTTCCTACCATCCCATCTGCAAATTCTAGCATACGAATGTTCGATGAGAGGCAAGTCAGGCCTCAGTTTAGGCGCGTAGCCTGGGAAGTGTTCCCACAACCAACACTGCACGAAGAAAATATTGATGTAAGACTTGATTCGTTGATCGCCATCAAACCATAACATATTTCTCGCCAATGCATCCAAATGTGAATATTGTGAGCCCAAGAACAAACTCCCAATAGGAATCGTCTCACCGTTGGCCATCAATACATCAAGGGGAATTGTGAACGATTTTATCCTGCTTCCTGGATAATCTTCAAAGATGTCTCTCGACAGCCATAGTACCAAGAGCGCCGCAACGCATATAGTGTCATCAACCTTGTACTCAGAATTATCACGATCATGCCTCCAACGACTAATCCAACCCGGGTATTCGCCCACCTTGACACTTTTCTCCACATTTAAAAGCTTTGTCTCTTCCAAAATAGCAATCATGTCTCGGTCCCTCTGAGTGAGGCAAGGAATTTTCCCAGTAATAAGCAAATGCAAAAGAGATGCTACAACTTCTAGTGAAAAAACAAGTCCCCCCCAAGCAGTCACAAATGATTTCGTTGGTGGATACCCTTAGGGTCCCTATTCAACCTCATGGGTCCAGATGCATGTATGGTGTAATAAACCCCAACCTTCACCAAAATCTCCTTTACCCTAGCCTTTCCCAACATTACTATTAACCATGAAGACCAAACTCCCAAAGGAATCTGAGAAGTATTGAAATCAACAGCGGTGGGCTCATTCCACCCCGCTGCAAGAAAAACCTGACGATAGCGGAAGGGACAACTTGCACATCCCGACAATTTTCAGGGTTTGGGAGACGGCACAATTCTTCATCGGGATAAGTAGGAGCATGCCTATTTTGAGGCAGAGGAAAGAACTTATCATCATAATGGGGTTTTTGATAAGGCTTTGGCTTCCTAATACTCTGCCATTGGAAGCTTTGCCACTGGAAGATTCTATTTCATCATCTTGCTTGGACGACATTTGCGAGATAAAAGACAAGTTCAGTTCACACGGCAATTCAGAGAATCAGAGGATGAAGAATGAATGCGCAGACGTACCTTCGCTCTAAAAGAATGGCTGAACACTAACGAAAAGGTTGTCACAAGGGATACTCCCAAAAAACCCGAGTAAGAATTAAGTCTGTTAATATTTTACTATCGTCATAATCATATTTGCACACACAAGACCACTCTTGGCTAGTAGTATTTTGTTTCAAAACGCATAATAACCGTAATAATTGCGTTGTTGAATTTACGACTAGGTATCTACCACTTAGTTTTCTTTCGACCCGATGACTTATGCACGTGCATATGTACGAACAAAACATGATTTTAACACTGGCCTCGCCAGTTAAAGTCCACTTGATGGCCCTACTACCACGACCATCACTAATCACATATGGACATATATATGTGTATATATTATATGCAAAATAAAAAAATAGCGTCGGCCATAGCACCATCTGCCTGGCAGCCAGCGCTGCCAGGCCAATTTTCGAGTTTCCGGCGCCGGCCAGTGCCGGCGGTCCGGCTGGTCCACCGCCGACAACCCTTTTTTTTTAGGGTTTTCAGAAAACCCGCAATTCAAAAAATAAATAAATAAACAAGACTATTTTACCTGAATCTTGCTCTGGGAGGCTAATGGAAGAGAAAATCTTACGATAGACTTCTATATATATATATATATATGCATGCAACTATGAAGTACTAGTTCTAATAGGAAACTGTTTCCTTCTTAAATTCTAATAAAGCTTGTTAGAAAAGAAAATGTCTTTAAAAGACAATTTTTTATTTTCACACTGCCTAAAATACTTTACTTTCTAGCCAATCACCATCCTGTGCTTACTCTGGATTAATATCATTCCACACTAAGCAGGGGACTTAATGTAGATGGTGGATTTTAGAATATGGGTAAAAATGTAAAACAATATAATGGGCATAGGACAAACCCACAATGAATAATAAAATTTGGCACCACCCAATAAAACATAATGACCCATAACGCAATCAGGAGAGCGGGACTGCTGCAGCGACCCTGGTTAGACAAGGAATGCTCTAGCCAGCACCATCTTATGATCATACACCACCCTTGTTATGCTTGGCCATTAAACGGCGAAACCCCTTCGGCCACTAGCCCAAACTACTCAAGAGATGACGCTTGCCACACTAGGCCACTAGGCCAAAATCTAGCTCGGGATGGAGCTTGCCATCCCTTAGGCCACTAGGCCTAGTTATCATGGGATGGCGCTGGCCATCCCCCTAGGCCACTAGGCCAAGACAACTTGGATGGCGTGGGCCATCCTTAGGCCACTAGGCCAAGACAACTTGGATGGCGCTGGCCATCCTTAGGCCACTAGGCCGAACTCAAATTGGATGGCGCTGGCGATCCCTAGGCCACTAGGCCAAGACAACTTGGATGGCGCCGGCCATCCCTAGGCCAAACTCAACTTGGATAGCGCTGGCCATCCTTAGGCCACTAGGCCAAACTCAACTTGGATGGCGCTGGCCATCCTTAGGACACTAGGCCAAACTCAACTTGGATGGCGCTGGCCATCCCCTTAGGCCACTAGGCCAAGCTATCTTGGATGGTGATGGCTGTCCCCTTAGGCCACTAGGCCAATCTACCTTGGATGGCGCCGACCATCCCCTTAGACCACTAGGCCAAGCTATCTTGGATGGCGCTGGCGTCACCCAAGGCCACTAGGCCAAGATCATCTTTGGATGGCGCTGGCCATCCCCTTAGGCCACTAGGCCAAGCTATCTTGGATGGGGCTGACCGTCCCCTTATGCCACTAGGCCAAGATCAACTTTGGATGGCGCTGGCCATCCCCTTAGGCCACTAGGCCAATCTACCTTGGATGGCGCTGGCCATCCCCTTAGGCCACTAGGCCAAGATCAACTTTGGATGACGCTGGCCGTCCCCCAAGGCCACTAGGCCAATCATCTTTGGATGGCGCTGGCTATTTCCTTAGGACACTAGGCTAAGCTATCTTGGATGGCGCTGGCCATCCCCTTAGGCCATTAGGCCAAGATCAGCTTTGGATGGCGCTAGCCATCCTCTTAGGCCACTAGGCCAAACTCAACTTGGATGGCGCTGGCAATCCTCTTAGGCCACTAGGCCAAGTTATCATGGGATGGTGCTGGGCATCCCCCTAGGCCACTAGGCAAGGACAACTTGGATGCTGGCCATCACTTTAGGCCACTAGGCCAAGATCATCTTTGGATGGCGCCGGCCATCCTCTTAGACCACTAGGCCAAACTCAACTTGGATGGCGCTGGCCATCCTCTCAGGCCACTAGCCCAAATCCTCTCTGGATGGCGCTGGCCATCCCCTAGGCCACTAGGCCAAGTCAAAGTAGGATGGCGCTAGCCATCCCCTCATACCAAAAGACAATTTGGATGGCGCTAGCCATCCCCTTAGGCCACTAGGCCAAGTCTACCTTGGATGGCACTGGCCATCCCCAATGGCCACTGGGCCAAGCCTCACCTAAGTTATGACGATAATATGTGGTATCTCTGACTACTTGGTTGAAACCTAATTTTGAACCATGTCATAACCTGGCCACTTGGTCAGACTAAACCTACATACAACGCCAGCCTATGGCATGCTCTGATCATCTATGGACAAACTTGTTCTCGTAAGCTTATTTTCCATGGTAATGTAATAGAAGTAATATCATGACAATATTACTTTAGCCAAACACATGTTTGAGATATTTCCTAAGTTTTCATATTCTCCAACACGAATAATCATACACATCATTCAACAGAGATGTCAAAAGTGTCACAAATGGGGGGAGTTACATTAGGGTTTTGGTCTGGCGGTCTACGGCAGTTGTGGCGTGACACCCACTTAGAAAGAGGTTATACTCGTGGGAAATACTGGGGTAATGGCAAGTGGGCATGACTGGCAGTTAAGCTATCTCTACGGGAGTGACTCCATCATTCCACTATCTCCAATTTACCATTTTTCTCCACGATTAACAAGAGATCAATATATTTCTGAACATACTATAAATAGATGACTTCATCTGTTTCCAAGGGACAATTCATCATAACCTATCTCATTTCAGTTTATCTCGATTCACCTTTCATTTTTGAGCAAAACCTGATATTCAGATTCAATTGAGAAATCCTTGCGAAACCAAAAGAAAACGAAGTTGTCTTCGAAAACCATCATCTTTTCTAAGTTATTCAGAAACCACACACATTACCATTTTCAACCAGAAATACCTGATCTCACTCTTTCTCTGCTTCCCTCCCTAAGACCAACCCTATCTCCTCATCTGTGACCGAATCAAGTATGAAACGACCATTGTCTTAGTTTAGGCTAGATTTGTTCGACTTTGATCTCTCGAACTTAAAAGTACTCTTTTGCAGTACATTGTTTTTTAGGGTAAAACAACGTCTTATCGCTGCAGGTACTATTTGGAGACGTCTAGTCTCTAAAGTTGTTGCTTCTCATGTTGGTAAGCAAATTGAGAGCTATCTTAGTGACTTTCAGTTTTGTGTGGGGATGCCTTGTGGAGGTGAGTCGATTCTTCATGCTGTTAACAGGCTTCTTGAGGGGAAGAGTGACTCAACATCAATGCTCTTGGTTGATTTCTTAATGCCTTCAATCTTGTAAGCAGGTCTGCAATGATTAGAGAGGTAAGGAAACATTGTCCTTCCATCTCTAAGTGGGTAGAGTTCTGTTATGCAGCTCCTGCTAGATTATATTATATGGACGTCAGCCCAAGGAGTACAACAGGAGGGCCCTCTCGGTCCCATGTTATTTGTTTTAACTCTACACCCCTTGATACATATAATTGCAGATTCGTGCTCCTTGGATCTACAAGCATGGTATTTAGATGATGGGACCTTGGTTGGGTACACGTTGATGGTGGCCAAAGCCCTGGACATTATTTAGCAAAAAGGTGTTTCTTTGGGGTTGCATCTTAATTTAAGCAAGAACTTTCCCTCCAACTTATGGAATGATCCAATTGTGCCCTCTTCTAATCAGTCGAACCAGGCCAAAGCTTCATTTTTGAGAGTGGCGGGAGATGCCATGCACATGAGTTGGTCTGAATTTACCCAGGCCTTCAAGATGGACGAGAACTTTGGCATGCTAAATCTTGTAGATACATGACCATATGTAATTTTCTCTTTAAAGGGTGTCTTCTTTGCCTCAGAAAGTGCTGTCGCTAACTTTGAATCTTTCGGCGAGCCTACAATTGCTGCCACCTGATTTCTTAGTCGTTGAATCTCCCTTTTTACGTTGTCATTCAACCCATCAAACCTTCCTGAATCGTAAAAACCCTCTTCATTCCTTCTAGATGATTCCTTCTTCTTACTTCTCTCACCATTTCTTGCCGATGAACTAGAGACCTCTATCACTCTCGCATTGCTTCTCTCTGAGCTACGAGTAGTGCACGAATGAGATGCGTGACTCCTGTTCTGCATCGTTTTCCTGTTCTCTGCCAGTAATTCTCGGTGACTCTGCAAGACGGTCTCCATTTGTGATTGCATCTGCAACTGCATCTGAGCTGTTTGCCTATGACTAGCTTCAAGGAGTTTTTTCAGCATAGTCTTTGTGGCACTAGAAGACCCTGCATTATCTGCTACTACTATGGGTCGAGCCAAGGTTGCACCAGGTGCTACCGCTGTACCACTGCCATTGGCCATCTGATGTACACCATATGTCACTAATGGTTCGGCGACCACTGCTGGAGCTACTGCCAATGTGTTAGATGCTTCGCCGACAATCCTTTGAGTTTTATCCACCGCCGCAGTGGCACTTCCCACAACGTTCTGAGTCACGCCTGCAGCATTAAAAGGTTCGCCAACAATCCTCTGACCAGCCACATTGCCATTGGTTGCTTCGCCTGTGGTGCCTGTATCCACTTCCTTACCAATCCTCCGTAATAACTCATTAGGTTCATCCGCTGCACCTGCTTCCTCGAGGTGGGTGATATCCTCCATTAGGACCGTATCCTGGTTTGGTTGTTGTTGCATGGGTGGCTGTTGATCTGAATCTTTGTGTGCGAAAAGAGAATTCGCCAATCCTGTTGGCTCTGGCGCTCTGTTTCTGGTGGTGTGCCTAATACCAACGGGGTAGGTGTGATGGGATACCTCGGAGGCTTACTCGCCGATGCTCTACTGCTCTTATTCCTAGACCCCATTCGCCGAGTGTCTGCAAAAGAAGACAAACGCACTTCCTGACAGTATTGCTCTGTTAGTACTGTGAGTAGGTGTCAGACAAGTTAGTGGAGGTGGTTGGATAACTTTTCAGAATATCGTTAAGGAAATGACAAAAGTAGCAGACCTGACCATAGTTATGCACAAAGGATGACCTAATCATGACAGAAAGGACTAAATTGGTAATTTTACTAAGATTTTCAAAAGATACAAACATCAAAACAATCAAGGTAACAAGAAGAATTTCGATCAAAAGGTGTACGGCGGTAACTTGTTTGAAAGTTTGAAGAACATTTTATTTATGTCACAACTAAAGCTATTCAGAATCTTAGTACTCTACATGAGTTATCATAGATTACACTCGTCATAAACATCATGGAAAAGCAATATCACACTACTATAACCTAAGATTTGTTATTATTATGAGCATAAGGACCCAAAAACAGGCTAAAAAAAGCTATTTATAGTAACATCTATACCAGAAACACCAAGATTTCGCCGGAAAAGAGCCTAAGGTAAGAATCTAAACTTGAGATGTATCTAAAGAAGGAATCTTAAGGAATACTAACACTGCAGAAGCTCAATCATACTGGAAACAATCATACCCAGTGTTGTAGAGACGACATCGACTTCTAGCAACGACATAGACAAGATAGACACCTTACAACTCAAAACATTCCCAAAATATCATTTTTTTCTCAGAGATAGATAGTCATCCGTGCGCTATGGTCTAAAACATACCAAAAATAGAACTTTTCAACAAAGCGAATAACGAAGCAGATAATCCTATTACTAACTCATGTTATAAAAGTGAAATATGTGATGAGATCAGCGAGTTATCATGGGAAAGAACAAGATTATGAGCTTAAAACTTCACAAACAACTAATACTTTACAAAAAATAACACTGTATTTCAAACAATGGCCAACACAAGCGAGATGTCAACAAGTAAACATGGTAACAAAACAAGATACGTGCTGATCTTAACAAATCATGATGAAAAAAACAAGTTCAAACCTCTTTTAGCGCCAAAATGTAACTGTCTAAAATCCCATGGGTAGATCTTAGACAGTACACCCAAATATACATACACAAGCATACACAGAATCATACACACATAGGACGGTAAAGATATAAGGGTTAGAGATACTTGACAGCGGGATTACTTGGTTCGTCCTCGTTAATGAGGCTTACACCCAAGGGTTTCCACTAGAATAAGTATGATTACATCACTCACCTTGCAAATCTTCTAAGTATAATCTCTCCCTCAAGAACCCTAATCTCAGTGATGCTCTAAGGAGAGCAAGTAAGCAAAGTCACTTTTCCTCTCTCTAAACCAGACCAAGAAATGTCCAACCCTTTACTCAGAGGATTCTATCGCTATTTATAGAGATTTACATAGTGGATAATAGCTAATACAATCAATGATCCCTCTGACATATGTTTGTCTTCATTCGTCGTTAGACTATATAGGTGAGCTTATATTTCTTCTGGCTTATCTTGGCGGCCAAGTCTTCTTTTGGATAAGGATTGCTGACGAGGAATCCACTGAGTCAACGAGTCAACTTTGACATTATATCCGTTCTGATCACTAATAAATGCTCAACTACTTCTCAACTACTTTCGCTGACGTGTCCTTTACTCGTTAGCATTACTTCGCTCTTCTGTTCTTCTCATACGACTCGCTGATATGTCTTTGGGCTTCTCCACGCCGGTCCTCTTATTAATTGATTCGCCGCAGGCTCTCGCTGATGATCCCATACTTCTCAAAGGTAGTCTTCTCTTACAGCTTCACCTTTAGGATACTCTTATAAGGCAAAGGCATTTTCTACACTCACAACCTTCGGTTGCCGGACCCTGCTACCAGTGGTTCCACTATGTCGACTCCCCACTTCGCGAATGGCCAGGGAATCAACACCGCGTTCAGCTCCGTTGCTGGTGCTTTGAATTTTCTTGCAAATTGCTGGTATGCGATACATCGCCTCGCCATCTCCAATGCGTCTCTATTCATGCTTGGCCAATAATATCCTTGGAGTCGAGCTTTCTGCGCCAGGGATCTCATACCGCTGTGGTTGCCGGCGTCTCCATAGTGTATGTTTTTCAAAATGTGTAATCATTCTTCCTTCGTGATGCATCTGAGCAATGGTCCCGGGAATGTAGATTTGTAGAGGATGCCTTCCCGGATGTGATATCTCGCTGCTCTTGAGATGATCTTCTTAGCGTACTTGGGGTCTTCGGGCAGTGTTTCGTTGCTTAAGTATTGATGAAGCGGTACTCTCCAGTCGTCCTCTATCTTGTTGCCTTCTGTGTTTGGTGGGCTGGACACTCCTTCCACGTCCATGGCTTCTTCTACCGCGGTTTCAGTATTCACCGATGGTTCATACACTCTTCCCACCTTGATGGATGTGACATTGGGATCTTGTAGCATAGATGATATATATGCCAACGCGTCTGCATGTCTATTGTCCTTCCTCGTTATGTGCCTGTAAGTTACCTTTTCAATCTTTGCTGTGAGTTCTTGCGCTAGCTTCAAATATGCGGCGAGGCATAAATCCAAAGTTTGGTATTTGAGTTCGATTTGCCTGATGACAAGTTGAGAGTCGCTTGTAATTCTGATGTCCGTGATGCCCAACTCAATTATTAGCCTTAGTGCGTGGATCACTGCTTCGTACTCAACGATGTTGTTCGTGTACTCTCCAAATTTTAACCTGAATGCATGTAGGATCTTGTATCCTGTTGGAGTTGTTATTACCATTCTCATCCCTGCGCCTTCTTTGTTGGAAGATCCATCCACGAACACTTTCCATCTTCGAGGGTTGACTGGTTCCAGCAAATCATCAGGATCTTCTTTGTCTTCCTCGGATCCCGGTATGTCATATATTTCTTCTTCGTCTTTGAGGGATAAGTCCGCCAAGAAGTCTGCTAACACCTGTGATTTCTCCGTCGTTCGATGTTCGAATATGATTTTAAATTGCGTCACCTGTGCATTCCATTTGGCTATACGTCCTACTTTGTCTGAGTTTTGGAGGACTTGACCAATTGGTGCCTTCGTTAGTACTCTCACCGTGTGCGCGTTGAAATAGGATCGTAGTTTCTATGTTGCAAACACGAGTGGTAGGATGATCTGCTCTATCTTCGTGTAGTTTCTTTCAGCTTGGTACAGAGTTTTGCTGATGTAATAGATGGGTATCTCTTCCTTTTTGTTCGTCCGAACTAGGACCGCGCTGATTGCGCAGATGGTTGCCGCCAAGTATAAAGTTAATACCTCATTTTTTTCTGGCCTTTGTAATGTCGGTAGGGTTGTCGGGTGCTCTTTAATCTTTTCGAAAGCCTGATGGCAGTCTTCTGTCCACGCGAACCTGCAATCTTTCCTTAATGTGGAGAAGAAATCTTTGCATCTATCTGATGATCTAGCTATGAATCTTCACAGCGCCGCCAGTCTTCCGCTCAGCTTTTAAACGTCTTTCAGATTCTTCGGTGACGGCATATCCACCACAGCTCTGACTTTCTCTTGATCCACTTCGATTCCTTTTTTGGTGACCAAGTAACCTAAGAATTTTCCGGAGGTTACTCCGAAGGTACACTTCTCCGGATTTACCTTCATCTTGCAATTTCTCATGGCTTCGAATATCTCTCTAATGTCCGCCAAATGATCTTGTGATTTTAGACTTTTGACGAGCATGTCATCGACGTAAACCTTCAAGTTCCTTCCAGTCCACTGTTTGAATATTTTGTCCACCAGTCTTTGATATGTGGCTCCTGCGTTTCGCAGTCCGAAGGGCATTCTCGTGTAGCAATATAACCCCCTCGGAGTGAAAAAGGATGTATGTTCTTGATCTTCTTCGGCCAGGGCTATTTGATTGTACCCCGAATATCCGTCCATAAATGACAATAGTTCGTGGCCAGAAGTCGTGTCGACCAGTTGGTCAATACTTGGCAAGGGATAGCTATCCCTCGGGTAATCTTTGTTGAGATTGCTGAAGTCGATGCAGATTCTGACGCCTCTGTTCTTCATTGGTACTATTACCATGTTTGATACCCAAGTTGGGTACATTACTTCTCTGATGAATCCAACATCCATCGGCTTTTGGAGCTCCTTTTCCACTGCTTCGTGATATATAGGGCCCACCTTCCTTATTCTTTGCTTGAATGGCGGCGTGTCCGAATTTATCCAAAGGTGATGGTCCACCACCGACGGGTCTATCCCTGACATGTCTTTCATTGTCCACGCAAATACGTCCAAGTACTCCTTCAGTAGGTCTTTCAGTTTTACTTCCATATCTTCCTCCAACAACGTTCCTATACTCACCTCTCGTGGCAATTCTTCGGTTCCGATGTTGATTTTATTCGTTGGTTCGATTGATGAGAATAGCTGCTTCATAGGTCATATGGGAGTAACGTTCTATAATTGTTATTTATCCCCAGCCGATGTTGACGCCATCATCACTGCTGGGACTAATGATGCTTCTTTTGCCGCCTTGACTTGCTCGTTGTAATTCTCGTATATCTTATCTTTCTCCTCTTCCTTTCGCTTTCCTTTATTGCTTTTAAGTGCTTCTTGGACCTCGTTGTGATGTCTAGCTTCGGCTGCGTCACACCTTCGCGCATCTTGATGGTCTCCTTTGATCTCCATTTCCCCATATGGTGTGGGAAATCTTAGGTGCTGGTGATATGTCGACGTCGTTCCCCTCAGGCGGTGCACCCAGAGTCTCCCCATGATGGCGTTGTAGGGCGAGGGCGAGTCGACGATGCTGAACCTCGCCATGGTCTTCATAGGTCCTGCATCTACCTGCAAAACTATCTCTCCCCTTGGTTTCGATGTGGATCCATTGAATCAGTAAATCGTACACGTAGATGCGTCCATCTGGTCGTACTTCAACCCCATCCGAAGATAAGGTTCATAAAAAAGTACGTTGAGCGAACTTCCTCCATCTATTAGTATTTTATAAACGTTCCACCCGTGGAAGGTAGAGTAACCACCAAGAGATGATTGTGCATTTCGACATCCTGGTTATGTCCTTGGTAGAAAACGTGGGTGGCGTCGCCATCCATTCCTCCCATTCGTCGGTTAATCTCCCATTTAATTTGTATTTCTCGTGCTCCGAGATTCTTCTTCTGGTTCTCAAACTGTTGCATAGGTCTCCTGGTAACGAAGGTTCGCTCTCCTGCTGGAATGTGATCATGTTGAGTGACTTGTATCCTTCGGGGAGTCGTACCGTCTTTTCCTGTGTTCTTGCGTTTGTTGTCGCTGCCGCCTGCCCAGGTAACTGAACATATTGCCCGAAGTCTCCTTGGTTGATATACCTTTGGATCGTGTTCTTCAGGTGCTTGCATGTGTCGGTATCATGTCCCCGAGTCTGATGGTACTCGCAGTAGTCTTTGTGGTTCTTGGTTTCGTCTCTCTGCTTGCCTCGAGTAGATGGATACGGAAAGTCCTGCCTTTCTCCTTCTTTCTTCAAAATCTCCGAGAGCGGTAGAGTCAAGTTGTAATAGACTATATCTGAGTAGTCCCTTCTTCCCTTCTCCCCCGGCTTCCTGTCTTTATACCTGGGTTTCTTTTCGAATCCTGACGTGACGTCTCTCTCCGATGAGCGCTTCCCGGTCTCTGGTGCAGATTTTACCGAGTTCGTTCTTTGTGGGGTACTTCGGTCTTGCACACGAGGATTATCTCTCTGGATGTCCTCCAACCTGATGTACTTGTCTTGAATTACACGAAGTTCTCCCTCGGTTACCTGTGTATGAGCATGTAGTTCCACGAAGATAGAAGACGTTTTATCCAGCCCGAACTTGTAGTAGTTGATGCTGATATCCGAGTTGACCTTTCATATAGCCCGGCACACCTTCTGCCACCTCTCCATGTACGCCTGAAGTGTTTCTCGTGGCTCGATGGCCAATGCAAATAGCCTATCTAGCCCCGCCTTAGTAGCCTTGTTATAAGGAGTCAATTGAGTTTGGTTTCAGGTTGTCAAACCACACCAATGCTATGCCGGTAAGGCTGGATGGAAAGTATCGGCACAACACTACGTCATTGGTATCCCAGTAGGCCAACACCGAAGATAGTACTTTAGGTGTGCTACCGGGCCGGTAGTTCCGTCGTAACAAGTGAAATTTGGCAATGGGCACTTCGGTGGTATTTACTCAGTTCGAGTCTGACTGATAGCAGAGTTGTCCTGGCTTCCTGTTTGGCTTCCTCCATCTTGTATCCTCCTTACTTAAACTTCAAGTCCGCCAACTGGTCCATGACGACCTTTAGCTGAGTGACCACTTCTCCCATCTGCGGCGTTGTTATCATCTCTCTTCGCTGTTGTGACTGCATCCCGTGGCTTTGAGATGGACACGGTCTTCCGTGTGAAACAGAATGACTTGGGATGTTGTGAACCTCTCTCTGCGGTAAGTTGACTCCCCCTTGATACCCTCCTGTAGGCATACGGGTGGTGGTGCCCGAATCCTATTCCTTAGTGAAGAATAACTTCGTGGCGCTTCTGAATTTACTTAATCCTCTCCTCTGGTTTGATAGCTTCGGGCTTGCGATCATCGTTATCTTGCTTTGGCTCTTTCCCGCAATGCTTGATTCTCCTGAGTTAAGGCGTATAAAACCTCGGCCTGCTCCTTCTGGTCTTGAAGTAAGGCTTCCAACTGCGCTGCTAGAGGGGGTTCATTTATTCCTTCGGCTCCATTGCTAACTTCGTTGTTGATGATTGGTCCCATTTCATTTTCTGATTCTTCTGACGAGGTTGTCGTGTGAACAAACACTGAGTTTCCTGTTTGTTCGATAGGGGTGTGCTGAGTCTGGTCTTGTCCTGGATCTTCTTCTTCAGCCATCTCTTCTGTGGATAACGACATTCCGTACAAAGGATTTCTGTCCACCATCTGCTCGTTGAAGGCTGCCGCCGCGCTCCTGTGTGAACTTCGTGGTAGACTGATTGCTTCTTCTAGATCAATATTGGTCCCTCCTTGGTCCCTTAGCGATTGTAACCTACTATGTGTTAGCGCGGGTTGCTGTCGGCTTCTAGCCACTGATGGCCTCCATGGGTTTTTCCCCTTTTTTTCTTGTTGACATGACAGAAGAGAAAAGACGGCGGTAGAGTGTATTTCTGCGGTGTAGAGCTTTTGCTATCCAGCTGTCTCCTTAGGTAAGTCTAAGAAGGTAGTGATAGCTTTTTTCCTCAACGAAGACCTGAACTATTAGTAAAAAATCGATCTGGTGGTTTTTCAATAAGAAATCCTTTTTTGATGGATTTGGAGGATATTGCCTACTTGCTACTTTTAAAACCAAGTGTAGTTGGTAAAATCCCCAAAGTAGAGATTTTACCAATACACCCAA
>JAJJMA010247796.1:68915-86344 GCA_023529015.1 Papaver nudicaule
CGAGTCTGGTACGCAAACCGGTTCGGGAACCGTCTGCTGGTCAAATTAGGTCAAATCCGGATTCCGCTAGAAGTACTGGGCTGAGCCAGAACTTAGACGTGAGAACGTCCTCAGCTGTGATCCACAGGCTCTTTGCTCAAGAGTACTCCTTTAGATTCATCCATATCCAACATAACAGTTTGCAAGCAAACCATTGTAATGGACATATGGTGTCGAATCTATCTCATGCATTCTTGATTCACAGTATTCGTGGGATCAAATACTGGTCATGACATAAAGCCATGTTACACAAGAACACGATCTCAATCGCTATTATCACTACTAAAGTAGTCGACTATATTTCGAAAGAATAGAGAAAGTAGAAATAGAAGAATATCCATAAAGTCATAACTCCTACTAACCTTTTGTCGATGAAGAATAATTGATGTCTTCTTTGTCTTCACAGTCTTCGTCTTCAAGGTCTCTACTACTCTGTCTATATCCCATTTCCGAAATCTAAACTCTAGTAGGCTAAATCAAGAATTGAATTTTGACACCTAAAACTGACAACTAGCTTGACATACCAACGCTAGTGGGTTTGACCGGACAATGCCCTAACAAATATGTATGAGGCGAAATGTAAGAATCCCGATGATAGAAATAACTCAAACGTCGCCTCTAGCGGGATAATATTTTTCCCGGGTTAATGTCCTAAATCATCCCCTGGTCAAGGATGGCTGAAAGATAATGCTTAACCCAAGAAGGTTGAAATGCCTGAAAAAGTAGACACTAAGGAGAAGATCTCATGATCAACAATGTTACCCTACTGAGACGAAGACAGTAGACACACCTACTGAGACGAAGACGGTAGACACACCTACTGAGACGAAGACGGTAGACACACCTACTGAGACGAAGACAGTAGACACACCTACTGAGACAAAGACAGTAAACACACCTACTGATGCGAAAATAGCGGACACACCTGCCGACACGAAGAAAACAGATATACTCACGGGCGAAAGCAACTTAGAGCGCGCCAACTAAAGCAAAAGACAACAAGGGGACGACGAACATACATCTCATAACATTCCAACGCCTAGAAGAACGAGGTTTAAAAGAACAAAGAAAGCGTACATTCCCAACTGGAAGAAGAATAGAAGGAGCCATGAGACAGGTTTTCTCGAAGGATTATTTAAAATAATCCTCAAGAAAAGGGGCAAACTGTTAATACATAAATATCAAGAAGCAAGGAAGCCCGGCGGACAAGGGGAAACGAAGTATGCAACCATCCCAAGGTACGCTACTACGGAAACCAAAGGGATGAAGGAAGGCATCGCCGGTTCAAGGCACGTTCCAAACGGCCACATCAACATTTTATAGAGTTACAAAAGACTAGGGGAATGCGTCAATACATGGCGGGATCAGACAGCGGTGTAAAAGCAGCCTAATGGATAAGAATTAGGACATTGAAAACATCAAAAGATCTGCACAATAAAGATATACACCATGAGAAAGGTGTCAACACGCGAATGGATAATAAAGACGATGCACAGAAACCAGTTGTCAGCGAAGACCATCAAAGAATATAAGAAACGAGGTATAACAAAGAAAAGCTATCGCCAAGATTTGCTATAAATACCCTTCCTCACCATAGAAGAAGGGGGTCGATGAATTACAAGGGGAGATACTATAGCTAAGAAATCTTCCGGAATCAGGAGATCAGAATACTCGGTATAACCCCCACACTGTATTGAATCGAGCTAGAGAGAATTAAAACAACTTTATTGTGATATTATTGATACACTGTCTTGATGTGATTTGATTATAAGGAGATGAAACACTTTGATGTGGATCCAACTCGTTTAACTCGTCTTTAATATTATCTTCTACCTTGGAATTCAGATGAGCTCATAAGATCGTTGTTCCATTCATTGGATACGAGGAGAGCGAGGATCCTAGTTAAAACTAAGTATTACCGTCATTAATCTTAAAATCTTATGTGGGAAAATTAGTATCAACAATTTTAGTGAAAAAAACTCTTTACATAGATGAACGAGAAATTGAAAACCTAAGTTCTATGCTTCGAGTTCTTCTACTTAGCTTGACAGCACACCAATAGTACCTGCAAAATATTTCAGTCTACAAACAAGATATGTACTATTGAAAAATCAAACGATAACCAATACACTTACTCCCCCTGAATGTAAATCCGGATGTCTATCAAGTCCGACGTATTGTTATCAACTGCAGCACAACGCGAAAGTCTACAGTGCTAGTAACCATTAGTAACATCTAGTGTTACTCCCCCTTAGTTAATGATTTCATTCATTTTTCAATATACATGCAGACATTTTTCTTCCCATATGACAGTGCTTACTGTCAAAGACCAAGCACTGAACGAGTCAAGTTATCAATATTTTTCCCCCTTTTTGTCAAAAAGAATTGGCAAAGGGTCTCGAAAATATCTGGGTTCGAGATAAATGTTCAAGTTCCGAGAAACTCGATTCAACATATAAGAATGATTGCATTCATAAGGGTTAACATTTCGACAAGTTACACAATATATATATATATATATATATATATATATATATCAGCACAAGTAACCTGTCAGGAAATATAAAAGATATAAGTAGATATGAGTTACATTCCCTGTATATTCTACAACCACGCTCCCCTAAAGATATTTTTCTATTAAGCGCAAGTTCACAAAAGAACTCTCCCCCTTTGGTTGTCATTCCCTCGGACATGAGAACAACGGCAAAAGTCTGTTTCAGAGAAAGACTGAGATCTGGTTTTGGGTTTTCGAACACGTCCGTAGTCTTATTAGATTATACCAAAACCAATGATTTATGCGTATACTATAATTCCAGTCATAAGACATCAAAGAATCCAATAGTATTGTGACTAACATAAAATCAATCTCCTCCTTACATAGTTATACTTATACCTGCGTACAAAGTCATTAGTACAAACATAACAACCACAAACATAAGGAGGCCGAGATATCAGGATATTTAAATAACAATTATATAGATCAGCTCCCTAGGAGATAAAAGTATAATCTTGATAACCTGCAACAAATATTCGTTAATAGATTGGAGATATTATACCAAAATGTTGCATTCGAAACTCAGTGAATATTTAGGTTTTTTCGATTTTCGATTTTTTATATTTTTCGAATTAATAGACAGAATCGAAACTTTACGTAATCTTTTAAGTTTCGGTTTATCTAATTTTTATTTTTCTGATATAAACTGAATCAAAACCTCCGCATATTTTTATTATTTTCAAAACTTTAATATAACAAAATTGCAAAAATAACAATAAAATAATACTAATAAATTTATTTCATTATAGTTTCAAATAACATGAGTAAAAGAAAATTCCTAAGACATTTATTCTACTATGAATGAAGTTGTGTTTTTCTTGAGGACCTTTTTAAACAACTCCATAAGGATTTCAAAGTCATCACATGCTTTGTTCAGTTGATCCCTCAATATTTTTTGTTCACAAGCATTTGCAAAAGCTTGTTCCTTGAGATTTCCAAAGCGAGTAATGAGATCTAGGTAGGAACTTCATCTCCATCATCATCATCATCATCACACTCCCAGTTGTCAGAAATCTGACGAACTTCATAACTCAAGATTTCTTGAGGAGAGAGAAGAGTGACTTGATCTTCAATCTCACTCACTTTATCAGCATCAACACAAGGGAAGTCAGGATCTTCAACAAATTTCTCCATATTTGAAACACTAGAAGGAGGTTTCGAACTAGGTTTTTGAGAGAAAATAATGTGATTTCGAAACCGGCATACTCGTGAGTATAAATAGAGATTGAATACTCTGAGTTTCCAAAAATAAGCCTTCCTTCCTTAAAATTTTATTTCCAAAACTAGCTTGAACCGAAACAAGGAAATCCATAGCTGTCAAGCATAGTTTGATTCATAGAATCAATTTTTGGTAACAAATATTCAAATATGAATAAAATAAGGAAGTGATTTATAGTTTCGAAACTTAGATTTCCTTAAGGAGTTATTCTAAAAGATACTCATCAAAATATTTATGTATATATATATATATATCTACTTATTTTTAAACACTTGCACTTTATTATTGATTTCGTAACATAAATGCACTTATTGAGTTCGAACATTATTTTTAGTTTTTATGTGAAAACTCATGTTTATTTTTTAAAGAATTTTCTGATTTTTCAGAGTGCAGTGTAGTACCTTTTTCTGATGAAGGAATTTGTTTCTTTGCTCCATTCTTTCTTTTATTATGGACTCTTTTGCTGCTTTTCTCAGTTTTCTCAGCTTTTATGTCACCCATCCGATTATGTGGGGAATGTGATCTAGGAAACTCAAGTTTGTAGTGAATACAACAAGTACAGGTGTGATCTGTAGATTTTGTAGAATGCATTCCAATATTCGGAGGGACATACTGAGGTTGCATAACAACTGGCCATTCAAAAGATCTAGGGAATACATTACTCCTTAAATAATGAAGATCAGTTTTTAGATCTCTTAACTTATTGTTTAACGGAGTCAGGTTATGATCTTTTTTTAGAAATGAGTTGGACTAATTTTCTTGTTTTTCCTGGATCCTTTTTGAAACCTTCTGAGAAGTCTTTCCATTGTATGAAGTAATATCAGTTTTGTTCTTGTACACATGTGTTTCTTGTAGTTTGCTTTGTTAGGATTTTCACCAGTTGGCAATATTTCAGCTTTTGGTACATTAGATTCTTCCTTAGGAATACAAAATTTTGTACTCAGAATTCTTATAAAATCCTTGGCACAGGTTACATCAAGATCTTGTTTGTATAAGATATTGTCAAACAATTCCTTAATAGACAAGTCACAGGAGACACGAGCAGTTTGGTCAGATACATGACATGCATTGATTAGGGACTGCAAATGGCTGATATTGTCTGAGTTTTATGCAACAAGAATTTTCAGAGTTTCTGCGGATTCTTTTAGAGATAAATTTTCCTTGTTCGGTTCTCAATAAGTCGTTCTTTTACTTTAATGCTTTCCTTTAGATGCGCCAACTCAGATCTTAACCGCTTGTTGTCTGAGTTGATTATATTTAAAGGTTTTAAAAGTCTATCTAATTCAAGATCAGCTTCCCTTTCAGCATCAGAGTCAGATATGTCAGATCCGTAGTAGGAGTTATCACCAAGAGTAATAACATGACCACGATTAGGTGACATACTAGAATCTTCTTGTGAAGAAGTGGTTGCAACTAGTGCAAATTGTGGATACCCCAAGTCCAATAAGGCCTAATGGGTTTCAGTCATGTCTAGTAAGGCCCAATTGAAGAAGAGCTAAAGGGCTTGGGATAGAGAGTTAAAGGGGATTAAAAGATAAAGAATGGTAATTATGTAAATAATGACTAAGAGGATACATGGCAACTAAGGGTTAAAGGGAAAACTCTATAAATAAGTCCATAATAAGACCATTAGAGGGGAGCTAATTTTGGGAAATTGTGGGATCATTTCTTAGGAGAGAGGGTGAGAGAGAGAGAGAGAAACACAGAGAGAGAAAGACTATATGTGACTCGGATCGGACTCTCATATCACCCTATTCACATTTGGCGACCACAGTGGGAGTCCGATTTCGAGTCTAGCGGAAATGCACTCAGCGCAAGAAGCCTCGACTGCGCCAGGAAGAAATGTCAAGCGAATCTCCGAGCCGACCGGGGAATATGTTTTGCTGGAACACGATCCGATTGATATCGATACTGAAGACGTGAGAAGGAGCGAAAGAGTCTCGATAGGGATCCCGAGTACGCAAGCAACACAGATGCAGTGAAGCAAAGGAGGAGTCGGCACATCTGTCAACAACGAAGCGCGAAACCTGAGCTTGGACGACATGCAGCAAGAATTCGCAGTACACGCGAAAAGACAGCAGTAACTAATGGCCTTAATGAGACAGAAAAGAGACGCGACAACATTGGGTGAGACCGGTTTAGTTGACGCAATAATTAGCGAACCGAGTATCACCGGAATCGTTCCCGAAAGTCAATATCCATCGTCGTCAAAGAGGTTAATGTCGAAAAAGTAAATCCTAGCGCATTAAGTGGAAAAATCTCCGAGGAGGACTTGGCTAGATATATCGAAGAACACTATCGCGTGGCAAAGAAAGACAACGGATACAACTCCCTCGACCCGCCATACCCAAAAGAAGTCGCCTACAAGTTTCCCCCAGATTACACGTCTCCCAAGTTCAAGATGTATTCAGGACAGGGAAACGCGCGAGAGCACCTTAGTCGCTTCCTCTCGGCGATGAACGAGAATGCGAGGGATGGGAAGCTGTGTATGAAGGAATTTTTAAAATCATTGTCAGATACCGCGTACACTTGGTACGATAATTTAAAACCTGGGAGCATCGCAACCTGGGAAGAGATGGCACGATTGTTTCTTAAGAAATTCTTTTCGGCAAAAAGATGAGTAACAACGGTTGATCTGGCGCGAACGTCAATGGGGATCGACGAAGATCCTATGAAATACATTACAAGGTTCAGAAGCCATGCGCTTGAATTAAGAGAGGACGTACCTGAGAACAGATTGGTTAAAATTTGCGTCGGGAGGATGACTGCCACTCTACGCTTTGCTTTGTCAAACTTCTAGTTTCGAACGTTTGTAGAGCTAGAAGAAGCCATAGTGCGAGTATCTGACTGTCTTGGAATATTCCATCAGGCGAAAATAGAGCAAACCTGGTATAACTCAGTCAACTCACTAAGCGCAGCTATGACCAACAGCAGGTCAATTCAAGGAAACAAACGACCAGCTCCATTTCAACCATACCAAGGCGCGGGACCGCAAGGTGGACGAGGGGGGAGTAATTTAACAACCAGCAACCGATTCCACTGCCCATACCATGTATGTAAGAGCAAGTTGAAAACCTCGTTGACCAGTGGACAGTAAATGGGGAAATTAATCTTCCACTAGCAGTGGTATATCTGAGCACGGTCGATAAGACGCACGATCGATATTGTCACTTTCACAGGAGAGTGAGTCATCTAACCCTCAATTGTTATGGCGTGCGAACCGTGTTCTGGAGGAAGGAGAGAGCAGGGGAAATCGATCTCGGACGACAAAAGATAGACAAAAATCCTCTACCCAAACACGATGTTATGATAATCTCTCACGACCCGCGAGATGAAGATTGGGCGCCGTGGGAAAATACTAAGGAGGAAGCTACTGAATTTACCACTGATAAGCCAATCTTCGAAGGAACGGACGGTGTAGCCTTTCAATTCTCTAAAGGTATCATTGCGCAGCAATTCTTCGATTCCCTTGGTTTCAGCGAAGACCAGATGAGAGAAGCGTCCCAAACTATTACCGCCATCGCCGCAGGACATCAAGTGTTGTCAAAGGGGAGAATAACTTTCAACGATGGCGACATATGTTTCCATGGAAAACATTTGCGCCTGCTATATCTCACCGCGACCATCAACAGACAGCAGTTGAGGAGAGTATTCATCGATGGAGGAGCTTCGCTGAACCTCATTTCAGTGCCACTCTGGATTTGTTGGGAATATCAAGAAGAGACACCGGGGAACGGAAAACGGTGGTGCGAGGGTTCGGAGGACACACCCAGGAAGCGATAGAGATTATATGCCTCACTGTGTTTGTCGGCCCAATCAGAGCGTCCGTATCCTTCCATGTCCTGGACGATCACACCTCTTTTCATTTGTTACTATGGCGCGGTTGGATACGCGATCATCAGGTCGTAGCGTCTACTTATCATCAATGCATCAAAACCAACATCGACGATAAGCAGTACCGCGTTCCAGCGACTAATAATCCTTTCAGACCAGAGGAAGCGTACATGGGGTAAGCGGTTTTCTATGACCAAACAGAACAGAATGACGCAACGGTGATAGGGTTCCCATATTATCCCTCTGCCGAAGTGGGAAGAAGAAGAAAATAAAGTCACGGTTTTCAGCCCTTCTCGTTTAGTCGCGTCCAAAAATAAGAGGAAAGACGAGGGGGAAAAGGTGTCAGTATTTGACCCTAAAAGACTAGGAGCACCGATCAAGGCAAAAAAAAAAAAAAACGAGCCAGAACTACAGTTTCATCGCTTCACCGCCAAGAGCGGTGGGCATGTGTATAGATAATAGCAATCGACGGAGGTGATGTCGACCGATCAGCTATGTGAAGCGTCCACAAGCGAGGTGGTATCACCTCCATAGGAGGGCGAAGAGGTAACGGCGGAATCCCTACCCAAAGAGGAGCCAGTGGAAATACCATCCTTAGATGAAATTGAGGAGGTCAACATTTGAGACAATGAAGAGTGCCTAATCAAGATTAGCACGTCGTTAGGGGGAGAGGAGCGACGAAAGATGATAGAGTTACTGAAGGAATACAATGATGTTTTTGCCTACACATACAGCGAGATGCCAGGGTTGGAAGCTGAGCTAGTTGCTCACTCTCTACATGTGATGCCACATGCTCGACCGGTGAAACAAAGAAGTCGCACTTTTCACAAGGACGTCGCCTTGGCAATAAAGGAAGAAATAGAGCATCTAGTAGAAGCGAAGTTTATAGAGCCTATAAAGAACGCGCCTTGGCTTGCCAATATTGTACCTGTCATGAAGAAGAATGGGAAAATTCGATGCTGCGTCGACTACAGAGATTTGAACCGAGCTTGCCCTAAGGACGAATTTTCCGTACCCAATGTCGACATGTTGGTAGACGCGACTAGTAACCATCAAATGTTCTCGTTTATGGATGGCTATAGTGGTTATAACCAGATTAAGATGAACGCCATGGACGCGCACAAAACTGCATTCCAGACGCCGTTTGGTTGCTTCTACTATGTAGCGATGTCGTTTGGGATGAAGAACGCTGGGGCTACATATCAACGAGCTATGGTATCCATTTTTCACGATTTGATTCACAAACAAGTCGAAGTATACGTCGGCGATATTGTGGTAAAGTCTCAGAAGAAGGAAGATCACATAAGCCACCTGCGAATGGTGTTCGAGCAATGTAAAAGGTATAAGCTCAATGAAAAAGATATCTTCACGAGCGTCTTCACATTCGATAACTGAAACTGAAGTGGAAACGAGTGAGCACATCATCCCAAAGGGTGCTCAGTGGAAACCGTACAACGCTCAAGTAATCACTAACATGCCTTGCAGTTCTACTAAAGAAAACAGTAAACACCTTTAACACCCAACACTCAGCAAGACATCGAAATATACATGTTAGGTGTTATTCTAAACCGTCCCCGCATAACGATCTCATAAGGTGCCCATACAAGTTATGAATCCAGGATTTCTCCCGAGTAAACGTTAGAAATAACCAATCATACAAGAATGATATTCATGACTATAGAAACTAATATGAGATCATATGATTCAAACAATCAATCAAGAATAATATGCAGATGAATGAGTTTCCCCAAATAGAATAATAATATTGAGATGGGGTTGATGCCGCCCTACTATATAATATCGAACCGGGGTTACTGCCGGCCTACTAGATGAAAATATAAAATAATTTATAATATCAAAACGGGGTTAATGCCGTCCTACTAAATAATATAATATCGAGACGGGGTTAATGCCGCCCCACTAAATAATATCGAACCGGGGTTACTGCCGGCCTACTAAATAATATTGTAACGGGGTTACTGCCGTCCTACTCGACTTAGCGAGAAGCTATGGAGAAACACAAACACTCCTCGCAGGGAAACCACACATCACATATCACACAACATACCCATTCACTTGTACACAATATGTTCACAAATAGAAACAAATAATAAACTATTTAATAATTACAAGAAGGTTATAAGAGTTCCCACCTGGATTGATGACAATCCATGCCTACCTCGAAGTTCTTTATCCGTTGATTCAGCTTTCGTACTATTCGTTGTTAATACAAACTAATTGTTAATCACACAATCATTCAATGAATAGCCAACAGACTCATATAATAAGTATATTCTACAAGTTCATAATTAATATCTAAGTGAAACTACTATTTATTCTAATTTTACTATTTATTTTTTAATATATTAATAACCATTTATTTTATAATAAATAATATACATATCAAAATGATATGAATTATATGTCATTTCGAAGGTCTCGCGAAGCTCTACAACTTTGCAGAAGAGACCAAAAGCTAATTCGGATCGTAAGAGATCCGAAAACCCACAATAATAAAACTGGCACTGAGCCCATGACCGCGGGCCTAACCCGGCCCGGAACGCCAACTGGCCCGTGACACGTGTCAATATAGTGCACATTCGGGTCAACCAATGACCCGGCCCATATACCGACCCATTAATCCATTTACACGACCCATTGATCCGGCTGACTCGGTCTGACTCAACTGAGTCAGAAGCTAACTCGTCTGACTCGACTACACTTTCCGTAAAAATCCAAAGTTAACAGCTTTGAGTTATCATGTTTAGACAATCATATTGCATTCATTTCTTAACCAAAGTGAATAAGCTACACCTCATTGGAATCTTGGGAAAAGGCTCTACAAATCACGCCTACTGACTATATACTAAATTACTACTCTAATATATCCAAAACAACTCCAAGAAATGGTCACTCGCGACTGAATTGCTATTTCAGATATGCGACTCTCGGGACAGCAGTAACTACCTAGCTTTCGGGGCCTCTACATTCCTCAATTTACTCAAATGAACCGCGTGATGGCTCTACGGGAAGCTGGTTTTACACTCTGCAACTTTCATGTTTTGCGATAGAACTAATTAGACATCTATCCTACCTATAAATGGCCTAGAAGAGGCTATCTCAACGCTGTTCTGGATTCCCAGATTTTCCAGTTTTCACATGTGACACTAAAACAACCATATCTTTCTCATAACAACCCTGAATTGGGCAAGCTAAATCTCATTAGAATCACGGGTCAACGTACTACAAGCTACTCCTACTGATTATACCAAATTCTCATTATAACCCACCCAAAACGACTCCACATAATGGCTACTCGTGACTGTTACAGGTTTTCAGCACAAGGGCCTAACTTTCAAATGCCCTATCTTACTCAATATTCGACTAAATGGGACATGATATAGCTCTTTGAAAAGATGAGAACTCCATATACAATTCTCTAGTTTAGACGAAGTCTAAATCAATTCCTATCACACCTATTTATGTCCATGAACAGGCTACCTCACATCAGTTCCAGATTTCCAGATTTGTTACAATTTACCAAAACAATCATAACTCAATCAATTCTCAACCAAATTTAGCAAACTACACCATTTTGGAAACCCTTTTTAATTTCCTGTCATACTATAGTAATAATCGAGACTAAATCAAACCATAAAGCACCCGAAAATCAAGCATGTTCAATATAAATCATGATCATCATCAAACCTAATTATAAGATTGTTTCTATGTTCTTTTCAACATCTATAAAGTACTCAATTCATAATTAACCTACTAGAATAGTTTAGGAAGGTTACCTTAGCTTTCTAGCTCCTATCATCATCATCATATTACCATCTCCATAATCAAACTCATCATAATCTTCACCACCCTAATTAACACAACTCCACCTTGGAACCCTATTTATTTCTATCATTAGTTGAATCTTTCCTTCTCACTCCCATTAGAAAACCTTCATCTAAATAGACTCACCATTTCCCCTTCAAAATCTTCCTATCATCAAAACTATGATTACTACATCTACAAATTGATATCCTTCTCTACTAAGGTTCTATAAATTCTTCTCAATTTCCCTATCAACTACAACTTTTTCCTATCAATTATCTTTCTCTCTACCTCTCTTTATATCTCTCCCTCTCACTCACTAGCTCTCTGCCCCCTTCTCTCTCTCTTCTTATCTTATAACTAGATGAAGCAAATAGGTTACAAGGATGAAGAGATAACTCTTCGGTTCAATTTAAATTTAAACTAGTTATTTTTTATTTACACCTCAGTCACACCAATTCACTAATACCAACCCGACCTAAAATACTGAGGGGTTTCCATATGTTAAGGGGTGTCTAGTCTGACTTAATTTTCTGAGTGTCGTATCTTTCTCGTCCGACATCCGATTGACACATTCTAGTAGTCGATTTCGCCTAACTTTTCGTGATCTATCTAATGGTGCTAAAATCATACTCAAATTATTATTTCATTAATTACTATATTTGGTGTTTGAACTTAATCAATTGAGATAATACGCGGCGTAATTGTCATTAATTGACTAGTATGTAGTCATTAACCTGCTTGCGGGTCATTACAATCTAACCATCTTACAACAATTTTCGTCCTCGAAATAGATCCTCCTTACTCTCAATGCAAGCACTACTCATACTTACACACGCACGAAATCCATCTTAGATGAATTTGAACGAAAAGCAAACAAAACACAAAATCCAAAGCTTGCTACATTCTAACTACTAATATTTGTCTCTAGTTTCTCTAGGCTAATTTCTGTTTCAATGAATGGCTCTAGTTTCTCTAGCTGCATGGAAGAACTTAATCAATTTTCTAAATGAAGAAGGATTCACTAGTTTGCTAGAGAAAGGAAATTAGTTTATTCAAATAAGTTTAAAACTAAATGTTGACTAATCAGGATTAACTAATTCCTATACATATAGGGTTTAACCTACGTATTTTACTTGATATTACAAACACGAAACAAAAAGAACAAACCAATCAATCAATGATGAAATTTTTTTACTTATTGATAGCTTTTAGTTATTAAGATTTATCTCACATCCCAACCCAAGTATTAAACTATTCTAGTTCTCTAACTAACATGGTAATCTATCTATCAATGGCCATGTAAGATCTAATAGTGAGCTCTGATACCAACTCTGTAACGCCCCAAAGTCCACCTACTTAGAAATCTAGAAGATCGTTCTACATTCTGAAGCATTAAGGTTTTAAAACATTCTTTAAACTCTTAATTACAGATTCTAAATAACGATTAACCCGAAATCTAAACCTTCTTTGAAAATTGAAAAAGCAGGGGTACCGAAATACAACCAACTTTTCGTTTGGGCTCGTGAGACTTATGGCCAGATCTGGACGATCTCAAAAATCAATATCCAGATCTGTTAACCTGAGTTTGGATCTCAAAGGATCAGTCCGACATAAGACAGGGTCTTGGTATATCCAATGGATGGATTGGGGACAACGATCAGGTTTATTAATAACGTACTTCTTGTGTTTGCTTTAATTATATAATCAAAGAATATAATGCGGAAAGTAAAGCACACAAGACACCAGAGATTTTTTTAACGAGGAAACTACGACCTGTAGAAAAACCTCGGGACCTCGTCCATATTGAACACCGCACAGTACAAACTGTCTACAAACACTAGCCTACTATAAGACTTCGGTCTGGGATGTAGCAGAGACCAATTCCAACCCTCCAAGCGAACTGGCTACTGTCGCACTCCTTACGTCTCTAGATCCCCCACAGATCTTCACGCACTTGATTCCCCTAGCTGACGTCCTTTACAGGCCTAGGAGTTGCTTTAACCGCTGTTAAAGGCTTGTGTCAATAATTCTGGCTTTGCAACCTCAATTATTAACTGTATGTTTGAACTGTCCTCTATCAGCTTGACATACACAAAGTGACTTCTTTCGGATTGCTCCAGCTCATACGGAAATCTACTTACAAGCGGGGGCTGACAAGTAAACCGAGTAAACTATGCCCAACTTGTCTCTACCTTAGTTGTAAAAAGAATCACTTAAGAAACTTATACAACTGGAGCTAACTAGGTCTTACAACACCGAGTGCAGCCGCGTTGCTTCTTTTCAACCCTGTGTGTAACATATCAGTTCTTGAATGACCTTATATCATAAGAGAAGCACCGTAGAATAGACAAGAACGTGATCAGGTTACCAAGGTTACAGGTTACTCCGATTTCAACAACTAAGGTCTCAATCTCCTACCTGTGCTTCCCAACTCTCAAGAGAAGTCTTTATAGTCGTTAGGCAATTCCCAAGAGGAACTGCTACCTAATAGAGGATGACTATACCACAACAAGCATTCACCGAAGTGAAAAGAGTTTACGATCAATTCCACAGAGAATCTTCACGTATGCTTGATGCTTGTGGTTTTCGTTCTATTTTTTTTTTTGGTAAATCCCAAAATTGTATTAATAATCGAAAATGTTACATGAAAATATTACATAAAAAAGCTTCAAGAAAAGAGATATTGTGTCCCAAAAACTTGAAAACTATGGGAACCGGAAATAAGGAACATTAGGGAATTTTATAGATGTAAGGAAAATTGGTCTACCCTAGAAAGATTCAACCATTCCCTCTTGGAGTTCACTTCCCCCTCTTAGCAATCGTATCTGTTGCGAAATTCGCTTCTCTATAAGTGTGCACAAAACTAATATTATCATAGTATCCCTGTATTGCCTTCCACCTACTAATGATAGTCCAAGGTATAGATCCATTTTGAAACACCTGTAATGCACCTTGTGAATCGCACGAATTTTTATTTCTCTGTAGCCAAACTTTGTGGCCCATTCTAAACCATACAATATGCCCTTTACTTCCGCCATAAAATTGGTACTCGAACCCAGGCCCATACATACCGCACACACATACTTTGTGGTTTTCGTTCTAGAAACCTCTATTTAAACCCATGTAAAACGAACCCGTTACTTAACTTGCACACAAAGAAACCTAGATTTATCTCAATTGGAAATCTTTATCATTTATCTGCCAAGAGTTTTGTTAGCTCAAAAACACTTCAAGAATGATATCCAACAGACCAGAGATAATCTTTATCTTATTGACACATTGAGAACCGTTAGATGGACCACAGAAGATATTTCGTGATAACCAAGTCCAACTAAGAAATAAAGGAGTCAGAGTTTAACCCGTGTGAAAATCCCAGAGAATATTCACTTTGGCCGGTTCGCAAACCGTCCATCTGAATCACGACCAATTGCATCGAATCTGAGGTTCACGTACTAGTACGCGTACAAATTGACGATTTGGAACTCAGGAAAAATTGCCAAGTCACTGTTCACGAACGGTTCGGGAACCGTCGTTATTCAGATTAGGGTTTAACTAGGATTCGCTGGAAGTTCTGGACTGGGCCAGTACTTAGACGTGTTAGACGCCCTCAGCTATAATCCACTGGACTCTTGCTCAAGAGTACTCCTTTAGATTCACCCATATCCAACAAGTGATTTGCAAGCAAACCATTGCAGTTGACAAATGGTATCGAATCTATCTCATGCATTCTTGTAAACTTAGTATTCGTGGGAACAAATACCAACATAACACATGGTCATGTAGACAAGAACACGATCTCAATCGCTATTAGTATCTCTACTAAAGTAGCCGACTATTTCGAAAGATAGAATAAGTAGAATAGAAGAATTTCCATAAAAGTCATAACTCCTACTAACCTTTTGTCGATGAAGAATAATTGTTGTCTTATTTTGTCTTCACAGTCTTCGTCTTCAAGATCTCTACTACTTTGTCTATATCCCAATTCAGAAATCTAAACTCTAGTATGCTAAATCAAGAATTGTGTTTTGACACCTAAAACTGACAACCAGCTTGACATACCAACGCTAGTGGGTTTGACCGGACAATGCCCTAACATACCCGATTAGCATCTTCCTGCACCTCGAACAATATCCTGGTTACGACGCTCGAATTCTTCAACAAAGCCTGGAATACTCGAGTAAGCAGGACGCTGCTTTGGAGGGGGACGTTTTCTCTTGGAAGCTGTTTTGTGGAGGGTAAAACCCCTCGGGACACGTGTCAGAGATCCAAGAGGCAAGACCACACCAAAGGAAGAAGTAGTGAAGCTTCGAACCAAACCCAAGAAAGATAAGTCCGAAGACACCGTGAAGGATCAGAAGAAAGGGATTCGGACCCTGCCTCGAAGGACCGAAGCCCCAGAGCCATCTTCGGAGTACCGCCGAAGGAACCGCCTTACTCGACAAGGACTGACACTACCACGATTGAGTCCCTTGTCTTATTAGCTGCAAACCACCCAAGCTCGGCCTATATAAGGCGAGCTTGGAGAACATTGTAAGGGTTGAATTTTTGGGTGTAACCTAAGTGGCGAGAGAGGGATTAGGTTTGTATCTCCTCTAGCTCCTTAGGATCATATCCATGTAGTAGCAACGCTGAAATACAATCTTTATACGTTTAGTCCTTTGATTAATGTCTTTTTACATATCTTCGGTATTGTTCTTGAGGTCTTTGTACCTTGAATCATGTTTAAGTAACTGTGTGTGTGAGTGAGATCCGAGGGCTGTAGAATATGATGCACCTATGCAGATTTTACACTCATACAATTTGGCACTAGAAACAGGGACTGATTAAAACAACTTAGGGTTTGCCTGTGATTTTTCGGGTTTTCAAATTTTTCATAGATTTTCTCATTTTTTTTTAAAAAGATCTTCAAAGCTTGTTCTTTAAAAAAAAAAACGCTCCAATACCTTAAACGTCTAAAGATCCTTAAAGGCTTTAGCATGTTCAAGGGTTTTATGAGCAAATCATCAGATGGTCAGGTCATCGTCTAAGGGTTTCAAACCTTGACATGATGAAATCCATTTCAATAATGGTAATTGATTTTCATCATATATGCCTTAAAATTAAGATCGGCCATAGGAAAACGATTATGAAAAAACAAAAAGAAAACAATTGTAGACCTATTTTTAGGGTTTTCAAGGTCCCTGCTACATGTGGAAATAAACTTTTATGAAGAAATCGTTGGGAAAGATGGTTTTGGCTAAAAGACAAAAAATATAGTTAGGGATATATCTAAAAGAAACGAATATGACCTACGTGAAAAACTCGCACGATAAAACCGTTGCAACGTACAAACCTACATGACAGACACAGTACACTACAACAGCCGCCTTGAACCTCACGGGTTTTTTGTCTTCTGACAGGTCACAACCAGAATGGCTTCAAAATCTGATGAGGCTCCAAAGCAGCGAGTGGGATCCTCGGGGAAAGTCATCAAAATAAAACCACAAAACAAAGTACCAGCGCAGACCGCCTATTGCAATTCAATGATTCATACAAGGGAAAATATCAGCTCACGAAGCAGCAGCATTGAAAGAAGAATCCACAAAAGAGACAAAGATGGAAGGGAGATAATGATTGTCGCCGAAGCAAGAAAATTCGAGTCATGGCAACTTGTAGATGGTGAAAAATGAGAGAGGGACAAGATTGTCAAAACACTCTCGAAACCATGCCTTATTGAAGGCAATCGCCTATTCAGGCTCATCTCTATAGCTCGGAGTGCAACCCATTCCATGAGCCAAATAAACTCTCTGTGAGCTCTCTCTTATAACTCCGGTGGAGAGGGTAATATCATAGCGCAGTACTAACGATCTCACCAACATATTAAACCCATCGATCAGCTCAGAGCCAGACCTCGCTTGATGGTACACGGTGAAAGATCAACAGAGACGTATCCTCATGGATTTCCTCTTTAAATAC
>JAJJMA010247829.1:0-10227 GCA_023529015.1 Papaver nudicaule
CCGCCACCACCAGCGGCGCCGCCGTCTCTACAACCACCACCATCTCCGCAATCCCCCTTCCCAAAAAAAAAAACAAAAAAATCAAGATCGATTGACCCATCGATTCAATTCAATTCAATCAAAACAATCAAGAGATATGATTGACCCATCAATATCAGTTTCAGTAAGAAAATTGTGTATAAACACAAAAAAAATTGTGTATAAGCACAAATGAACGAGACTATTTCATTCTATCTTCTTTTTCCTCCTTGGACGGCTGAAAAATTTAACTAATCAAGTTGTAGAGGGTAAAATACCATAGGGACACGTGTCAGGATCAAGATTAGGAGTAGGATAGCGAAGAATAAACCGCGAAACAAGAAATCAAATTCAAGAGGATCTCGTACAACAGTGAGAGGCCACAATCGAATATTTGGAAAGATGTGCACTAAGTGGGAAACAACCAGGAAGGGGAAGAATAAAGACTCGGCACTTGAAGTTCGAAATCCTCGACTAGTGATTTCTAAGACAAAGGTACGAGGACATCAAGGATTTTTCGTAAGACATTACGAAGGAAACCGACTTACTCGACAAACTGACACCACCACGATTGAATAATTTGTCTTATTAGCTGTAATCCACCTTCGACTCTGCATATATAAGGCGAGCTCGGGATCCATTGTAAGGGTTGGAATTTTTGTGTAGCCTAAGGCGTGTGAGTGGGATTAGGTTAGTATCTCCTCAGGTCTCTGGAACATAATTCTCGTGTATTGTATCACCAGAAATACAAGTTTAATGATTATTAGGCTCTTCACTTTGATTATTTGCACATGAATCTCTCTCGATACGTTTCATTTAATCTCGTAATCATCTAAGCTTCAAGTGATACATCATAATTCATTGATTGATTGTATGAACTTTATGGCTGATTGGTGTAAAGTCTCTATGCAAATTTTATACCTACACAGTTTGGTGCTAGAAACAGAGACTGATTAAAACAACTTAGGTTTGCTTGTGATTTTTGTGGTTTTCAATTTTTTCAGGATTTTTTTCCCTAGGGTTTCCAGGATTTTCTTTCACTACTATATTTATCATAAGCTCCACCACCTTGGGTGTCTAAAGATCTTAAGCTTTAGCATGCTCAAGGGTTTCGAGCAAATCATCAATATGATAAGATCAATGTTTCTTCAGGGAATCTAAGCTTTGAAACACATAGATCTAGTCAAGAGCATAGAGTTTTACAAAACAAGTGCAAAAGGATCTTGATTAAATCTCGAGGAAAACAGGTTTTCGATTCGAAATCTGTTATTTAAATTTCTAGCAAACACCCCTGAATATCTCATATGCACTCCATGTTGTAGAAGTTAGTTTAAAATTATTTTTATTTTAGGGTTTCTCCACCAAATCTATATCGGGAAAGTAGTCTTCTAACTTCCAGATCCACCAGTGTCCTTTCCGAGGAAAGTTAGGGCAAGATTTCCAGAACCTACATATTTAGAAGAAAGATTTGGAAAAAGCCAAAATGGTTACCGGGAATACTCATAAAAAGACCTTTACATAAGAAACCAAATTGAATTACATAAAAAACCTTATAGTACAGTTAGATGTATCGCATATGTCAGACCATTAGAACACAACAATAACTGTGGACCTCACTTGTCAGCTGCATCTTGTAGGGTCGCTTTCACAAGAAAAGGACGCTGAAGCAACTTATCAAAATGGAATCGCGAGCTGGAGTCACACTACACACTTCCCATTGCAACTCGGTGATATATTCGAGAAAAATCATCAGCTCACGAAGCAGCATAACAGGAAGAATCCATAAAAGAGACAAAGATGGAAAGGAAATAATAATGATAGTTGAGAAGGCAAGGAATTCGAGCCATGGCAGTTGGAACCAGTATTTTTCTCGACAGATGATCTTCCCGAAGACGGTTCGAGCAACACTCCTTTGGTAATAACTGCAGTCGTAAACGGAGAATCGTTATCAAAAATATTGATTGTGAAAAAGCAGGGGTACCGAAATACTACCAACTTTTCGTTTGGGCTCGTGAGTCTTATGATCAGATCTGGACGATCTCAAAAATCAATATCCAAATCTGTATAACCTGAGTTTGGATCTCAAGGGATCAGTCCGACACAAGACAAGGTCTTGGTAAATCCAATGGATGG
Organism: Papaver nudicaule; assembly: GCA_023529015.1. Taxonomy (NCBI): domain Eukaryota; kingdom Viridiplantae; phylum Streptophyta; class Magnoliopsida; order Ranunculales; family Papaveraceae; genus Papaver; species Papaver nudicaule. The sequence continues at coordinate 2,152 of JAJJMA010247829.1, forward strand.
ATTGGGGACAACAATCAGGTTATTAATAACGTACTTTTTGTGTTTGCTTTACTTATATAATCAGAGAATATAATGCGGAAAGTAGCACACAAAACACTAGAGATTTTTTTAACGAGGAAACAACAACCTGTAGAAAAACCTCGGGACCTCGTCCAGACTGAACACCGCACAGTACAAACTGTCTACAAACACTAGCCTACTATAAGACTTCAGTCTGGGATGTAGCCGAGACCAACTTAAGCCCTCCAAGCAAGTTGGCTACTGTCGCACTCCTTACGTCTCTAGATCCACCACAAATCATCACACACTTGATTTCCCCAGCTGACGTCCTTTACATGCCTAGGAGTTGCTTTAACCGCTGTTAAAGGCTTGTGTCAATAATTCTGGCTTTGCAACCTCAATTATCAACTGTATGTTTGAATTGTCCTCTATCAGTTTGACTTCCTTCGGATTTCTCTAGGTCATACAGAAATCTACTAACAAGCGGGGGCTGACAAGTAAACTGAGTAAACTATGCCAACTTGTCTCTACCTCAGTTGTAAACGAAGAATCACTTAAGAAACTTATACAACTGGAGTTAACTAGGTCTTACAACACCGAGTGCAGCCGTGCGTTGCTTCCTTTCAACCCTGTGTGTAACGTATCAGTTCTTGAATGACCTTATATCAGAAGAGAAGGACCGTAGAATAGAAAATAACGTGATCAGGTTACCAAGGTTACAGGTTACTCCGATTTCAACCAGTAAGGTCTCAATCTCCTACGTGTGCTTCCCAACTCTCAAGAGAGGTCTTTATAGTCGTAGGTAATTCCCACAGAGGAACTGCTACCTAATAGAGGATGACTATACCACAACAAGCATTCACCGAAGTGAAAAGAGTTTACGGTCAATTCCACAGAGAAATCTCCCGTATGCTTGATGCTTGCGGTTTTTCGTCCCTTAACCCTCAATTTATAACACTCGATAAGATAGGTTGCTTAGGAATAAAGCAACTAGTTACCTGTCCCACAAGTTTAGGAAACCCTAACTTGCAAACCAAGTAAACAGAGATTTATCTCAATTAGAATTCATTAATCCTTTATCTGCCAAGTGTTTTGTTAGCTCAAAAACACTTCAAGATAGAAATCCAACAGACCAGAGATAATCTTTATCTTATTGACTCATTGAGATTCGTTAGATGGACCACAGGAGATTTTCGTGATAAACAAGTCCAACTAAGAGATAAAGGAGTTAGAGTTTAACCCGTGTGAAAATTCCAGAGAATATTCACCTTGGACCGTTCGCAAACCGTCCTTTTGAATTCCAACCAAATACATGGAATCTGTGGTTCACGTACATGTACGTGTACAAATTGATGCATTGGAACTCAGCAGAAAATCCCAAGTCACTGTTGACGAACCGGTTCGTGAACCGCCTTAATTCAGAATTAGGGTTTAACTGGATCCGCTGGAAGTTCTGGGTTGGGCCAGTACATAGACGTGTTAGACACCCTCAACTATAATCCACTGGACTCTTGCTCAAGAGTACTCCTTTAGATTCACCCATATCCAACAAGTGATTTGCAAGCAAACCATTGCAATGGACAAATGGTATCGAATATATCTCATGCATTCTTGTAAACTTAGTATTCGTGGGAATAAATACCAACATAACACATGGTCATGTAGACAAGAACACGATCTCAATCGCTATTAGTATCTCTACTAAAGTAGCCAACTATTTCGAAAGATAGAATAAGTAGAATAGAATAATTTCCATAATAGTCATAACTCCTACTAACCTTTTGTCGATGAAGAATAATTGATGTCTTCTTTGTCTTCACAGTCTTCGTCTTCAAGGTCTCCACTACTTTGTCTATATCCCAATTCCGAAATCTAAACTCTAGTAGGCTAAATCAAGATTGAGTTTTGACACCTAAAACTGACAACCAGCTTGACATACCAACGCTAGTGGGTTTGACCGGACAATGCCCTAACAATCTCCCGCTGTGTCAATTTTAGTGACAAAACCAATTTACATATGGATTCAAAAGATATACAATTAAGTACTAACCAGATGTATCTTGATTTCTTGAATTCTTCAACTTCTCCCTTGAGTCTTGATGTGTTCTTTTAACTCTTTTTTTTTACCTGAAAAAACATATGTACCGTCTCTGGGTACTTTATTAGTGCTCGAGATCAAAATCGAACAAGACGAGCCTAAACCAAGTCAATGGCCGTTCCCGTCTTGTTTCGGTCACAAAGAGGATGAGGTTGGTCTAGGGAGGGAAACAGTGAAAGAAACTTGAGATCGGGTTGAGAATGTGTGTTTCTGGGTGTGAGAGTTCAGGATCTCCGCCGTGAGTGTGACTGGAGATCTCCAAGGGCTAGATGTGTGTTGAATACTCGGAATCTGGTTGTTGCTCGTGCTCTGAGGCTTTGGTGTTCCTGAGTGTTCTTGTTGTTCTGATTCTTCTGCCTTGAAGATAGAGGAAGCCTCTATTTATAGTGTTGAACTCACCCTGATCTCTCGACAGAGAAGGTGGAAGTCGTGGGAGAGTGGAGGAGTGGAGGACATGAGTTGTGCTCTGTAACTGCTAAAGTCGTGTAGAACATGTCCACTCAGCACCACCTCTCGTACTGCCCATCATCTCTATCAGTTTCTTTCAAACTGCCGTAGACCGCCAGACCAATACCCCTAAAGTTATCCCCCCGTGTGATGTTTTGATATCTCGTGTAACATGCAGATGTTGCATAATTGTGTTAAGTTAGGCTATGATAATGTTGTGTGGCCGTGGAGACATGGCCGTTGAGAGATAAAGAGTGTGTGGCGCCACAAATAGAGAGAGAGTGTGTGGCGCCACAAAGAGAGAGTGGGCGTGGAGCCGCAAAGTGTGGCGCCGAAGAGTGTGGCGCCGGAATAATATTGAGAGGGAGAGTGGCGCCAGGGAGCATGGAGGCACCACAAGGAGTTTTGTGCCAGCTAAAATGCTGGCGCTAGAATTTGAGTACAGGCTGACATCGCATGACATCAGCAATTTTTGAATTGCTAGATTTGGCGCCATATGTGTGGCGCCACTAATAGTGGCGCCACAGAACGTGTTTACTTCATAGTATATGACGAGTGAGAGTGGGTTTGAATTAAATATATTAATTCAAAAAAATGGGCGGACTTGCCCACCAAATTCAAAGTTTTTGAATTTGGGCATACTATTGAATTTGGGCCTACTATTTAATTCAAGGTAACCTTTGAAAATGGACGGCGCCACCGATTTTGCGCCAGCAGACTGGCACTAGTTTTAGCATGCCGCTCGCGTCATCATCCAAATGATTTTCGATGATGTTGGACGTTGTTTATGCCATTACTAAAACCAGCAATAAGGCAAAATGATTATTTTACCTTTTTTATAAGATTATTGTTTTGTAGTACCATAGTAAATGGTATTCGTGTTTAAGCCGTAGTATGTTTAGGCTATGGCGTGCTATTGCACAAATTTCAGATGGTTGTAGTTCTAAAATTTTCAGAGATATCATAATTTGTGATTTTTAGTGTAGACAGACAGAGTCTGATTTTGACCAAGTTTAGGCGAGGGCCTGAGGTCATTAAATATTCAGGAGGAAACCCGAGAGGATGTGTCTCCATTTTGACCAATATTAGGCGAGGGCCTGAGGCCTTCAAATATTGAGGAGGAAACCCGAGAGGGTGCGTCTCTATCAATTCTCCACCATAGTACCAGTGAGTAATTTAGTTCTGATGTCGAGGAATTCGAAGCGATGTCGGCATTAAGTAAATCGGTGGTGTTATGAGTTGGTGAGCTGTTTAGCGTCGTGCTATGATATTATTCTCTCCAACCGGGGAGTTATAAGAAAGAACTCATAGAGAGTATATTCAGCTTGCAGAACAGGTTGTATTCTGAGCTATAGAGATGTGCCTGAGTAGGCATTCGCACTACGATATCATTCTCTCCACTCGGAAGCTATAAGAGGGAACTCGTAGAGTTATAGAGATCTGCCTGAGTAGGCAATCGCCTCTTGGCAAGGCATAACTGAAGGAGATTTTACGATTTTGTCCCTTCTCCATTTTTCACCATCTACACTCTTGTTGATGAATTCATAGACAACACCTACAACATATCCAGCTCAAACAACCACAAAGGTACGCTCAAGCTTACATGGGTTAATATGCTAATCCCACATGTTTTTTGTGCTAAGAGTAAGAATTTGAGCAGACTTTAAAGTCCGTGTATCAAAACTTTTAAAGTGATTGTACTCATTCCTGATATGAAGCTTCTTCTTAACTTCACTTACCCCCCTACTTGATACTTTGAAAAAGTACAACAAGTAAGCACATGATAAACCCCCCCATGGTTATGAACCACAAGAACAAGAACCATATGTATTCTTCCCCTATTTGTCACAAAAATATGACAAAGTAGTTTGAGACTAGGGTTTCATAAACCTATGGAATAGGTTAAGCTAAGTACTCACATACCAAGTTTAAGATGACATAACTAGGAAATCAGGACGATGATCTCTAAGTTGATTCATCTTTGGAGAAATATAGACACACTTTTCACCTAATATTCCACATCCGCGCTCCCCAAAAAGATTTGTTATTAAGCGCAAGCTTAGTTAAGAACTCTCCCTCATGTGGCGTTATTCAATAAAGAACAACATATGCCTTTACAAGTAAAGACATGTACAAATATTTACCTACTTTTTGAAAAGAAGTTTTTAATCTAGTTTGTCTCTGCCTAACAAACTAGATACTCTTGCTTCTAATGAACAAGAACGACACCAATAGATTGTCGAAGGTGTTGAAACGTTCGTGTATCTAATGGTTTTGTGAGTATATCAGCAAGTTGTCGTTCTGACGGCACATGTTCAAGTATAACAATCTTATCTTCATAGAGATTTCTTATGAAGTGATATCGGATATCAATGTGTTTGGTTCTAGAATGTTCCACTGGATTTTCACTAATGCGTATAGCACTAGTATTATCACAATATATATTCATATTTCCCACTTTGATACCGTAGTCTGCGAGCATCTGTTTCATCCATAGCAGTTGAGTGCAGCAAGAACCAGCAGCTATGTATTCTGCCTCGCATGTGGATAATGACTGTGAGTTTTGTTTCTTGATGTGCCATGCTACAAGATTTAACCCAACGAAAAAGCATCCACCCGAAGTGCTTTTTCGGTCATCTCTGCTACTAGCCCAATCAGCATCAGAATATGCTATAAGATTGGTGTTGGTGTCAAAGGTATACGTAAGACCAAAGCCTATTGTTCCTTTGACATAGCGTAGAATCATTTTAACAGCATTGAGATGTGATATTCGGGGATCAGCCTTATATCTCGCACAACACCCGATATGCAATATCGGGTCTTGTTGTTGTCAAGTACAAAAGGCTTCCAATCATATATATCTGTAAAGCTTTTGATCCACTTTTTCACTTTGCAGATCTCTACTGATTTTGTAAGTAGTTGCCATAGGTGTTGGTTTTGGTGATGCACTGATTTTGTGCCACGGTCGCTCCTGATTTTCTTAACTGTGAGACCTTGCTCATTCTGGATTCTATTCACAATGATCTTAAACTCTTCTAGGGTATCATTCTTGTGCTTGAGAAATGCTACCCAGATGAATCTAGTGTAGACATCGACCATTACCAGGTCATATATATTCCCACCAACAGAGACTTGTTGGATAGGACCAAAGAGATCCATATGAGTTAATTCAAGTGGAGCTTTGGTTGCTATACCGGTAGACACATTATGTGGAACTCTTATTTGTTTACCCTTTTGACAGGCACCACATATACCATCAACATTGGTTTGTATCTTGGGGACACCTCTAACAAGTTCCTTGTTAATTATTTTCCCCAATAAATGATAATCGATATGACCAAATTGTTCATGCCAAAGATGGGTAAATTCATCCTTAGTCTGGTTGCAACAAAGATCGGGCTTGATATCGAGTAGATAACAATTGTTCGACCCACGAATACCACTGAAGATACGAAATTAGGTTTAGATCATACCTTCACCAATTATCTGGTGTTAATCCGGTGATCTAAGAGATAATTAGACTTTGCTTTGATCTACTAATCTTCTCCTAGTGTTTGAGTCTACTTGCTCGATAATGAGGTACCAATATTTTGCTTCAACTAACCATGCTAACAGAGAAGTAAAGAGAGAGAGATTATTTAGAGAGAAAGAGTCTAGTTTGTTTTCTCTGTCATGAATTACTTGGTTTACAGATGAGGCGTGGCTGGCCTTTAATAAAAGACGACGAGAATATAAGTTTAGGGGTAAATCAGTAAATACATTAGATAAATATCTTAGATCCGATTATTTAGCTCGAATTCTCGCCTCCTGGATGACAGAACCTCGTAGTCTCTTCGGTAGTCTCTGATATCGCTTAACCGCCTCATATCGTGTCGGGTTCTGTATCCGCAGCCATTAGCGCCTATCCGGACTTTGGTAGTCGCTTCGCAGGACCTGCAATACATCATGTCTGGTTCCTGTTGCTTTTTGTGGTGGATGCTATATTTTGTCATCTACATATTTGCCCCCAGTTTTATTGAAAATTAGTCTGAGGACTGGTTTTGAATTAAACTTTGTAGTTTCTGCTGAATTTGGACATCATTGTGTCTCAACTTTTGTGGGTTATATGATTTATATGCAAATTTTGTTTGTTGGGGGTACTGCGTACTCCTGCCCAAAAACACTTAGTGCAGAATGCGCTTTTATAATTGTAATTTGGCAGATCTTGTTTATTATCATTTAATTAAATACATGTATTGCATGACCTTTAGCATTCTTCTTTTTCTGGCATGACCGACAAGTGTCTCTAATTCTAATTGTTAAAACATTGTAAATCAATTTTTCATTTTCATTTTTATCTTCCATCTTCTTCTGTTATGCAAAGAAATCCTGGACTGTTTCAACATCTAACTTTCTTTTCTTAGACAATTACAATGTCAGACCTTCATATTCTTCCTGATTTAGGTGTGTTTAGTCGTGTGTATCCTAACCTTAAGTTTTCCCTCCCTTTAGGGTTTAATCTAATTTCAGAAATTTCTCAATCGATGATTCCACCTAAGGGTTTGTTGATTTCTCAATATCATCTCGGAAACATTGATTTTCCCTTAAACCCTCTTGTGTATGAATACCTTCTTCTGGTTGGTTTATAACCGTGTCAAATGGATAACAAATTTTATCTAATGATGCGAAATGCTATTTCTTTTAATTCCAATGTATCACAACTAAAAGAGAGAATTACTTCGCTTGATATTTTTCAGAGGTATAAAGTGTATCAGTTATCTTCTGAATTTCCTTACATATATTCGATTCATCCCAGAAATGTTAAACTCACATTAGGAATTGAGTATTGTGAGTCTCAAAATACTTTTGATCAATTTGTTAATCAAAATCCTTTATTCGTAACCGGCGATTGGGGAGTTATTACTGATGGATTTCCTCCTTTATCTTTGCAAGAACTCCCTTTTTACTGTAAGTTATTATGTGTTTATTAGTTTTTATTTGGATTTTTTGTTGTTTGAAATCTGTTTGTTCATTTGATTAAGTGAAGAAAATTTTTACTGTAGGTATTTTACCCCCAGTAATATTGTTCTTATTCAGAACTACTTTTATGACATTGGTTGTCCTGATGTATCAAATATTAACATTTTGTATGAGATTCACTGCTGGGATGAGGGATGACAGAGTTGTGGGGGATTTTGATGTATCCATTCACCGAATTCAACATTCTTCACCCTTAAGTTTAGATATTTTACTGGTTGTTGGATCATCAACTGCTGCTGCAGATATTGTTGATCCTGTTAGCACTTCTGACACTTCCTCAGAACCCACTTTGAAGGTTCCAAGTTGCTCTTTATCACAATATAACTCGAAGACATATCTTGTTGATGCAAAAGGGAAATCTGTCCTTAATGTAGGACCTTGAAAAAGGAGGGGTACCGAAATACTACCAACTTTTCGTTTTGGCTCGTGAGTCTTATGGTTAAAGTCTGGACGATCTCAAAAATCAATATCCAAACCTCTAACTGGAGTAATCTCGACAGTTAGGCAATAAC
>JAJJMA010247834.1:0-13333 GCA_023529015.1 Papaver nudicaule
TTGAATCACAAGGATTCAAGCCTAATTTCTAAGCTCAGAGAGCAAAGAACCCAAATGAAGAAGAACAAATGTTCTCTGAAATTAGATAAAATTCGGAATTGACATCCCAGTCCTGCAACAGACACAAATAAATAGCCACAACAGAATTGGCTCGGGAGCCAGACTAAAGCCGACAAGTGGCAGACATCTAGACCCGACTAACTAACCATCTAACGGCTAACAGGAAAGGAAAAGACAGAGTGCTAAAGGCACCCTCCGACTCACTATCAGCACTCAGGAAAAGGGTAGCTCGCCAAACAAGAAGGAAAGATAGCTCATGTCATGCCAGGTACATGACACCATGCTCCAAAAATTATTACTCTGAGTCACATATTGTTGACAATATCAGAGGTTGTCTTATAGCACATCTCGAACGTGCTTTCACATCCAATTGGAGTCCAAAATGTAATGTCTCAATGTGAATATCAACACTTTAAAATTGCTACCTCCAAGGTTTCTCCCTGCCTCTGTCTCCTAAGGCAAGAGTCGAGAACAAGATCCATGAGAGTAACTGTGAGCGTAAGCTGAAAAGGCATGAAAAACAAGTCATGATGTTGATATTTAAACTTATCTCTTCATTGGTTACATAAGGAATTAAACATGTGTTTATTGCCAATATTTTGGGTAAACACTAATTCTATCATCATGGACATGCACACTCATCTTGAGTCCTTATTTTGTGAAATAATGAAAAAGGGAAAGCCTTGCCAGAATAATTTTAGACTCTAAAAGGTCATCTCAAATCCCTCTTATCGGTTTTTACGAACTTGAAAACTCGTTTCGGAAACCGACTTCCTTATACAGTTTAAGACTGTATTAACTTCCTTTTGTATCTCAATGAGTCCCTATAAATATATATATCACACCCTAAATACTTGAAATCACGTTCAAGCACAATTACATAGCTTCTCGGAGTGTCACACGAGAAATATGAATGAAGCAAACTTTGATAAGGGTGGTAATGGGAAAAGGAAGAATATAAGATTTGTCAAAGAAGACGTAGTTGATCCTCTTGAATTTCAAGAATACTCTCATGCTATTGTTTGCTTCAATGCTATTGACAATCAAAAGAAAGACAAAGACACAATGATCTCGGAAGAAATTGCATTCAATCTTTTGCGAGATATTGAAGTCGTCAAGGTTCAGCTTGTTACCATAGCAAAAAAAACTTCTAACACTGAAACGTGACATACCTGTTATGAAGAATGAACTCACCAATCTAAAAGGTGATGTGAAAAATCTGCTTGATTATATCTCACCATTTAATGGTGATGATTTAGAAGAGAATTTCAAAAACCTGAAGACAAATGATAATGAAGATTCGATAGCTCCTGAAGAAGATACTGACTCTGATAACTCGGTCAGTTTTTTATTAGCATAGTTAACTCCTTACTAAAAAGCTTTTGTCTTTTCCTTGGGGTTTGGGTAATCACTATGCTAGAAGTAGTCATCTTTTGATTTAAGCATGATTTGCTTGTCTTACTTCCATATTTTCTTTTTCATCAATTAATCGAGGTTATTAAATTAAAATCTTAATTGATGATTGCAATGCTTGATCTTAATTGATTAGATTTATGAATGTATTGCAAAATCGTGAACTTGCTTTTTTAGCCATACCACCCGTTCGGGTAAAGCAGTTCATGAAAAATTATCAAAGTCCATGCTTCTGACTCTTATGGCTAAGGGTAGACGATTTTGATAATAAGGTACCTCGTAGACTACAATGTTGAACTCCGCTGGATTAAATGAAGTACCTTTAATTCTTAGTCTTACAACCACTAAGAAGGGGTAACCTAATGTTTTCTCTAAAGGCGATGGTTGACCGAAACTCTCTGAGAAAGTAGGAAGATTAAACCTTGAATTCCTATTTGACCGTAACTGGCTCGGAAAGAAAAACATATCTACAATTTTCCTTGTGAAATTGTACATCACCCAAGAATTTATTCCAAATCCTTGCTTGGGAAGGTCGTAGCGTTGTTCCTTATGGAATGACACAAAATGGGGGAGAGTTCTTTTGAACTTGTGCTTCATGGTAATATATTTTTGGGGTGTGCGGCTGTGGAATCTACGAGAGAATTGCATCTTTTTATCTCTCTTTTCAGGTATGTTTACCTTTGTCTACATTGATTATTGCGATTTTATGAGGATTCCTATATTTCTTTTCTTTGTCTTTTTTTATGACAAAAAGGGGGAGAAATCTTGTAGTAAGGGGGAGTAAAATCTTTCTATCTACTACGACAAGTGTCTACGACATTGTCATAGGGGGAGTAAAATCGATGTGCTTGTCATGTCAAAGCAAAAGTTAGTGTATTGAGTAAGGGGGAGAACATATCAAATTGTGTATTATCTTGAAGCATCGATGCAATATGCTTACAAGTTTTACATACTACTCAATTGCATAACAAACTCTTGTTGGACTATGTCCTTCTAGAAACCAAGATGTGTGGTGACTTTGAGTTTGTTATCTCTACCTTGAATCTTCGCTTGCAGGAACACTCATATCTGAAGACGCTGAAGATTACAAGAAGATCAAGTACATTATGGTTAGGGCTAAAAGATTTTACTTTTTGAATCCATATGTAAGATTGGTTTTTGTCGCTAAAATTGACAAAGGGGGAGATTGTTAGAGCATTGGTCGGTTGAACCCACTGATATTGCTATCTCAAGTCAGTTGTCAAAAAAACACAATCCTTGATAAGTTTACTCTACAACCTCGGACTAGGATAGTTTTAGGTAATCGAGACGAAAACTGATGAAGACGAAGACCGAAGCTTACTACTTGATAAATCATAACGTCCTCTCTAAAGGTTAGAAAGGTTTTTCCTTTCTGTATCGTATTTACCATTTTTATCATACCAATAGTCTATGATGTTGTTTATATGATCCGAAGGTATTCTAGGATTTCCTCCTTTGCATTTGTCACACTCGTGATAATATGTATAGGTAGAGTATGTTGAATTGTCTCTTGAAATTGACCACAACGGTGAACGCGTACATGTGATTGTATGGCATTTCAGTGAACGAGCAAAAGTCTGTATGAATGCGTTCATGAACGCGTACATACAAGTTCCTGAATTCTCCTGAACTCTATTTGACTGCTCTATGAACGCGTACATATAAGCCATGAGAAAACTTCCAAACTTTCATATCATTGAAGTTTTCGGTCTAGACATGATTAGTTCTCGGACTCGTCATTACTTGGCTCATGGAATTCAACAACTTAATCCAAGCGATGTTCAAACAAGTATTTGGACCAGAAGTCACAAAGCGATGTCCAAACATGAATTGGACCAGAAGTCGCGAACCTTCAAACAAGGTTGAGTCTTCTTTAACTTTTGGCCTAGTCCAAAGTTCATAGAAGATTGAGAACGGGTATTCAAGATATGAACCTTCTTAGTTCCGGAACTTGCTTGAGCCCTACTCAAGGTTGCTTAAACTTTAAGCAAAGCCTCCCCTGGTGATCACTATAAATAGATGACCTTCTGCAAGATACAATCTCAATCCTCTACACATCTGTGTATCCTTGCATAAAGGTTGGTCGTCATCTCGAAGTCCTTTTGGACTACGACTATTGAAAGACTTCACTTGAGGTTCGTGAAGCACAGGTTGAAAGTAAAATTCCATCCTGCATCTTGGGTCGATTGAATATTTTCAATCTTATCACGACCAAGATTTGATAGAAACTTCGTAAGGTAGATCTTGAATCGTAAACCCTAGAAGTTCCCAACGCAAATTCACGAACTAGGCTTCATACTAAGTTCGTCACGCGTTTGGAGGTAAAGTTTTCTAGGCTAGATCGATAAGCCCTATTCAACATATCGATTTCCATTAACCTTGACTTTAAGTCTAGAGGAAATCACAATCGTATTCTTGTTTGATTACTTGGATACTTTTAGGCGTGATGTTATAGGCAGGGTAGCGCTAGTCTTCACGAAGGGAAGTGGAGCAACTCCTAGGCCTGTAAAGGACGTCAGCTAGGGGAATCAAGTACGTAGGTTTCTGCGGGAGCCAAGAGACGTAGGAGCATATTGGTAGCTGAGTTGCTTGTAGGGCTAATTCAGTCTCGATACATTCCAGTATGAAGTCTGAGAGTAGGCTAGCGTCTGTATTCGGTTAATACTGAGGGTGTTCACATCTGGACGAGGTCCCGGGGTTTTTCTGCTAGGTTTGCAGTTTCCTCGTTAACAAAATTCTGGTGTCTTGCATTACTTTTCCCTTCCGCATTATATTGTCTCTAATCTATATAATTGAAGTAATTGCAAGTTTGTTGATTTATAACCTTTGAGTGAATCCATCTCTATTGAGATCTACAAGAACCACGTTCTTGTTAGGGTTCGGTTCTTTGAACTATACTCAGGTTATTGTTTGAATATTGATTTATGAGATCGTTCAAACAACAGTAATCAACTAGGTTCACGAAAACTAAAAGTTGGTGGTGTATCTCCGTATCCCCGCTTTTTCACTAGCAGAAATCGCAGGGTATTGGGTTTTTTCCTTCCAATACAGACGGAAAAGTCTCTCCCTTTCTTTCTGACGATCTCTTTCATCTTTAGATGTTGTATCCTCTTCACTTTCTTCCATTACTACTTGACCTTGATTCTCCTCTTCTTCACTTTCTTCTTCAGTGTCACTTCTCCTCTTCTTCCAGTAATCATGATCATCACCACCCATCTTTCTGATTTTCCTTGCCTCCCTCTCTTTTAACCATTGATTAAACTCAGGAGTATGATCAGCCATCAACTGAAGAAATTCCTCTCTCGCCTTCTTTATCTTTATTTGTCTGTTCAAATCCTTCACCAAGTTTCCATTGAAATCAGCGACAATCCTAAAGCAAGTTCTTTCACGAACTGAAAAAATACATTATCTTCAGCATTGTTTGCATCATTGTTGTTTTTCTGATCAGCATTGTTTGCACCATTGTTGTTGTTCTGATCAACCATTGTTGTTTCTCGCTGTAGTTGGTAAAATCCCCATAGTAGAGATTTTACCAATACACCCCTATTTTAAGATCATAAACACAATATAACAAGCATACTTAGAGTAAAACTTCACAAGCACATATGCTAACAACATAACATAAGCAAGGGATATAACTTCACATATAGAATATAAGAACAACATTTAGGATGGTAAATCAATACTCTCATGAACATATTATTATTAAAACTTCCTTGCATCTCACCTTGCAAAGGACTTTCTCTCTACAGCAGATTCAAGATCTCACCACGAGTTTGAGCTAAGGAGAAGAAGAGGTTCTTCTCAATACATCAAACCCTAGTAATCACTTTTCCAACCCCTTCAACTGTGGGCGTACATAGCCTTATATAGGCGCCTAATACACAATGGATAACAGCTAATACATACAAAAGACTCCTGACACAATTGTCTTTATTCTCACACCGCCTTACCGCCGTCCTTCTTTAGTGTCTCAGCGCCTATTCTTTACATCTTCAGTGTCTTTCCTCTTCATTGGATAAGATCGATGACTCGAACTCCACTGAGTCAACCAGTCAACTCTGACAACCCGACCGTTCTGTTCAGCATTAAATGCTCAACCAACTTGCTCAGCTTTTGTCGAGGCCGTGCCGCTGATAATATCTTGATGTATGCCGCTGTATCCAGATATTTCTCAACGTCTCTTCTTTTGTAGGAGAATACCGCTGACTGATGCTGCTGTCACCACACTTCACTTCTTATGGATGCCCTCCTTGATATAAATCTTTTCTCAAGTACCTCAAATTGGCCTAAGGCATTTTCTACACCTACATTTTGCCTCTTTCATCTTAAAAGACTTTAGTCGCTGAAGATGAAATTCTCTAACCGCCGAAAATGCCAGCACATTTTAGATATGCAAGGTTTCCTCCACGTGCCTTTGCATGTCGCGAATTTAGGGTTTCACTTTTGACCTACCACCTGCTTAGCCGGTTGGCGCCTCTTACCTATAAATACTTCTTCTTCCTCTTTTCCACTCCATTTCTCCTTCTTGAAATTTCTCTTTCTCCTTTTCCCTCAGAAACTCTAAACCTAAACCCTAGCCACCGCAAACCGTCACCACTCCGTCGGAAACCACCCTTTTCCACCTCTTTTTCATCTCCTTTTAGTGTATAACCTTCTTAAAGTTGCTGTTCTGCCCTTTCCATCACCCAGATTCACTTTACTCCTTATTTTTGTTCATTCCGGTACTTTCCGCCGCTGCAACTTCCGATTTCCGATCAATCTTCATCTTCTCCGGTCTTCACATGGCTTCTACTGACTCTTCCTATGATCCTAACTCAGAATCTCAACAGCAGGGGTCTAACCGTGAGGACGCTGAATCCTCCTCACGCTCTCAGGACCAGGAATCCGATGACGAGGAATCTTCTTATCTCGGCGCTAAACCCTCCTGGGGTGATGATTGGGAAGGGTATTGCACTCCAGCACACAAAATTACTCCAGCGCTTAATATTTCTCCTCTTGCCGGCGTCACTATGTGCTCTGAGAAACTCCTCCTGAAACACATCCGCCAAGATGGTCAAGATGAAAACCATTTAGTTATATCCATGGGCCAAATCAGGGCTGGATATCAATTCCCCTTCTATGATCCTGCTAATCCCCTTCTTCTCCAGCTATTGAAGCGCATAAACAAACATCCCGCTCAACTTTCTGGTAATTCTATTCGTATACTTTATGAATAGGTTGCCCGCAGTAATGGCTATACACTCTATCCTAATATTGCCAGGAATCAATCCTTTGTCAACAAGGAACTATATACCGTTGAGAATTTCATTGATCAATACCAGGTGAAGCCTAGCCTTAGAGCCGGCGAGCCTTGGCTATACCGCCTTGAGTCAAGAAGAGGTACAAGCAATGACAAGAAATTCCTAAGGGACGTTGACAGGAAAACTTCTACCGCTGAGAAACCCTCACTCCGCCATAAATCTGAAAATCATTGGGGTGACATTCCTTGCCTGGTTGAAGGTCCTTGGCTCAAAGGTTTTGAGGATGAATAGAAGACTATCCCCCGTGAAGCTTTTCTCCCTGAGCATTCTGCTCTAGCCAACCATGATTTCTGGTCTGTCCGCTGGGACGAGGAGAACCAGTATCTCAAAGAAAATGATGAATTTGTTACTGCTGAAAAAGGACGATGGGTTAAGAAGCCCGAGTTTTACAAACCGCCCACTAAGAAAGGAAAAGGCACCAAGAGGAAAGGAAAAGATGGAGACGATGTTGAGGTAACAAACACTTTGCTATTATCTTTGAAATATATGTATATATATTTGCCTCTGTTTGTTAACTAAACAGACGGCGATAATGTTTTCCTTTTACAGTCGGCGCCCAAAAAGCCCAAAGCAGATAAACCTCTCAGCGCCATAGAGCGTGTCAAAGCTACCCTTGGCACTCTTCCTGGGATGCCTACCGCTGGGTCGAAGAAAGATGGCAATTCCAAGCCCGCTTCTACTGTTAAGAAGAATAGCAATTCTTCCAAAAGAAAAGACAGCGGGTCTTCCAAGAAAATAGATGATGAACTTTCCAAGAAGAGGGACAGCGAATCTTCCAAGAACAAAGATAATGAATCTTCCAAGAAGAAGGACAGCGGCTCTTCCAAGAACAACGAAAAGCTACCAAAGGTCAAAAAGTCAGTTGCTTCCAAGAAAAATAGCCAATCCAGCAACTTGAACGTCGTCAATGATCCTGCGGCTGAGGACCAGTCTGTGAAACCTGCTGATGAACATCATGTTGACAGGGTGTATGAAGAAATTCCTACAACTCCACCAATTACTACTTCAGACACTGCCACCACAGGACAAGGTACCGCTGAAATGAATGTGGATATTACTGGCGAACATACTGTTCACTTACAATCCCCTGTCCAGTCAAATAATCAAACTGAACAAATTCCTGCCTCAGCTGTTAACAATGCAATTTCTGCTCTTCTTCAACTTCTTTCCCTGAACGCGCTGCCCCGAATTTCTGCTGACGTTAGTTCCACGGATGCTCAACTGCTGCCCAACAAGCTAGCGGATTCCTTTACTGCTTTGCTATCTCAAGACCAAGGAGGTTCTAATACCCTCTATCTAGAATCAATGAGCAAACTGAGTGAACCTGGATTGGCGCTGAGACCTGTTGAACTTACTACTGCTGTCTCCCAGTTGACTCCTTATGAACAATTCTGTAGCGCCGTCATGGTACATTGCTGCCTCAGCCTTACCCTCTAACTTTTCCGTTGAAAACTTCATTTCTAACTATAATTGTATCTCTTATTCTTCAGGATTTTCAGCGCAATCTTGGTGGTATCACGTTGAATGCTCAATTGCAACAAGAACGCGACAACCTTCGCCAGGATAAAGCCAAACTAGAGCAGAATCTAGAGCAGAGTAAAGATCAAGTGGAGAAGGAGAAGAAGGAAGCTGATCGACTTCGGTACTACTACAATAAGGAGAAAAAAGAACACAAAGAACTTCAAGGTTAGCCCCTTTCTTCTGTTTTCCCTAAGTATTTTATATTCCGCTGTTTCTTGTTTCCCAACCTTTAGTCCCTGTCTATTATAAGGTCGCCAGCAACATGATGACGGTCAATCGAGGAAGGTTAAGATTGAAATGGATAAGCTGATTAGCGCTAATGCTAATCAGCGTAACATGTTACTCGATTTTGACCGAGATGTTAGGCGGTACCGCCGAGAATTACGCCATGTCACTGATCTTAACATAAATCTTGACCATCTTCTCAAAGTGTCTGAAGCGGATGTTGCATGGGCAAAGAGTGAACTTGACAACGCCTCCCGCCTGGCTGAATTGGAAAGTAAAGCCAAAGAAAAGGCTATTGTAGACCATATGAAGATAACCACCCAACTAAAGGATAAGGAGGCAACCATTTCACGCTTATCTTCCACGCTAGTTTGCCGTACTGCTGAAAGGGATACCGCCCGAGATGAAATTCGACGCCATAAGGATTTTTCCCAGATTCATGGAGACCGTGCTAGGCAGCTAAGTGAAGAGAACAATATCCTTAGAGTCAAAATCAAACAAGCCGTTGGTCCTTGTTCTGATCAAGAGGTGTTGAGTAAATTGGATGAAATAAGTATTGCCAAAAAGGGTATTCATGAATATGTTGACAGTCTAGAAGGTAGTTCCTTAGGGTCTCATTTTCCCATAGAACTCTTAGTTTGTTGTTGCCTCAGCGCTAATATTATGCTTTCTTTTATTTTCAGAGAAGTACAAACAGTTGGAGTCTCAGTTGGAAGAGCAAACCACCGTATTGAAAGAACATAAGGGGTGTACCGCCAGAATTACTGAGTTGGAAGGGCAAGTGAAGGATCATCAGACATGTGGAAGCAAATTGCATGCGCTGGATACTGATCATTTACAGTGTACCGGTAAGATCACCAACTTGGAGAATGACGTTAAAGCTCTCCAAGAGTACAAGAAGAAGTTTGAAACTGAATCTTCTAAGTCCGCCAAACTTCAGCATATGCAAGACGTCCTCAAGTCTGAACTGAGTCTCGCCAAGAAGTCTGCTCAAACACAAGAGGAGCAAAATGCTGCTGATGTGAGAATGGCCGGTTTTTTTGCTATCCAGATGTATTTGGCTGAATTTTGTCCAATTCATGGTATAGAGATTCCAGAAGACTATGCTCCTGGCCGCCTTCCTGCTGAAGAGACTACTCATACTGCTGCTGAGAATGAGTGTAACCCCCAAGACACTATTCATGTAGACAGCGGGTCAGATTCTGGAGAAGAAGATGAAAGTGATGAAGAAGACGCCGAGGGTGATAAAGATTTGCAACCAAAAGGTCGAGATTCTCATCAAGATGGCGGCAAAGGTGTTAATGCTAATGACGGCCAGGATGCCTCTAAAATTTCAGACCAAGGCGCCAACGAATCAAACCAAGAAAAGGGTGCAGTTTCCACTAAGGGTGGAGAAGAAAACATGGATGTTGACAATCCCTTGAAGTCTCCAGAAGTGCAAGTCTGACGAATGTTTCATTTTCTAGTCATTAAGCATAACTTTAGATAACTCTTAGCTTTTCATGCTTTTGTTTCTCAAGAGATATATTCCTATCTCTCACTTTTTGTTATGGAACTTTAATGAATATAAGCTAAACTTTTGAGTCTTTCCATTTTCTTATTTCCGTCGGTATACTCGAATCCATTTTATTTTAATGATGAACTGACAGCATTCTTTCTTAGCCACATCGCACCCATTTTCGCTATACATTGTTACTTGTGCCCGTCGGCGATCTATTATAAGTGGTAGGTTTGCCCAGAGGGTGGTTAGTGCCTCCGGGAGTCTTATATTTTTCTGCCAGCACTTACAGATCAACAAGTAACGCGTCAGGAGTTATAGCACCAGTTAGCCAGATTTACTCTTAGTCAGACATCTAAAATGTTTCGGTATACCCCGGCGTACGACTTTCGTGGCAATCTTGCCTCATCATATGGCCATTGAGCTTTGAAAATTTTTCTTTGGCAATTTTGCCTCAGCGTATGGCTATTGAGCCTTGTAAATTTTTGTTTGGCAATTTTGCCTCAGCGTATGGCTATTTAGCCTTGTAAATTTTTGTTTGGCAATTTTGCCTCAGCGTATGGCTATTGAGCCTTGGAAATTTTTGTTTGGCAATTTTGCCTCAGCGTATTTGTCGCCGTATGCGAATAATTAAAATGACACAATAATTTGTTAACGGGGTTCGGCGCATAAAGCAAACCTACGTCCTCGGATCTTATTTGCTGCAAATTATAAAATCTAATAAGACTTCTTGGGTATTATGCCCGCCCAAGACTTCAGATTTTTACATGTAACCTTATGGATAGAATCTCTTAATAAACTTGGCATTCCATGGATGCTCAAGCTCTTTTCCATGCTCATCAACTAACACATAAGCTCCACTACCCGCTACACGCTTGATAACATAAGGGCCTTCCCAAGTAGGTTCCAGCTTCTTACATCCTTTCTTCTTCTGATACGGCGGTACCTCTCTTAACACAAGGTCACCAGGCTGATAATCTCTTGGCACTACACGCTTATTATACTCCCTGGCTAGACGGCGATGGTAATTTTCCATATGAGTCAAAGCAATGAGCCGTTGTTCTTCCAAGTCGTCTAGTTTTGCCAAGATTAAGTCTGTATTGAGATTCTTCTCCCAAGCTTCGTGTTTTGTTGTTGGCAACAGAACTTCTGATGGTAGTACCGCTTCTGCACCAAATGTGAGTAAAAAGGGAGATGCTCCAGTCGCCTCTCGAATTGTAGTTCTGTAAGACCATAAGACGTTATGAAGATGCTCACACCATGCCTTCTTGTGCCCCTCAACTCTCTTTTTTAACCCCATTCCTATTGTTTTATTGGTGGCCTCCGCCTGCCCGTTGCTTTGAGGATAGATAGGAG
Organism: Papaver nudicaule; assembly: GCA_023529015.1. NCBI lineage: Eukaryota > Viridiplantae > Streptophyta > Magnoliopsida > Ranunculales > Papaveraceae > Papaver > Papaver nudicaule. Next base: position 11,398 of record JAJJMA010247834.1, read on the forward strand.
TGGATTTTCCCAGTTTAACGCCGTATGTCGCCAGCAGGTTTTCAATATTCTCGCCGACCAATTCCTTCCCATTGTCAGTGCAAATTTCCGCCGGAACACCAAAACGACAGAATATATTTTCCCATATGAATGTAAATACTTCTTTTCTTGTTCTTTGTCTAATTGCCTTGGCTTCACACCATTTAGTAAAGTAATCTGTTGCCACAATGATATATTTTCGCTGTCCCGATCCTGGTGTTAGCGGTCCAATGATGTCAATCCCCCACTTGGCAAAGGGCCAAGGGCTTAATACTGAATTCAACGAGACTGCTGGTGCCTTTATTTTATTTGCATACAGCTGACAATTCCTACACCGCTTAGCATATTCAGCAGAATCACCATTCATCCAAGGCCAGTAATAACCTTGCATCTTTACTTTCAAAGCCAGCGCCCTCTGCCCACTGTGATTTCCGCAATCTCCTTCATGAATTTCTTTCAACAGCTTCTTTCCTTCCTCCCTTGATACACATCGTAATAGTGGACCAGCAAATGATCTTCTGTATAATACTCCGTCTCTTAATTCATAATTTCTTGACCTGCTTATGATCTTATGCGCTAACAATTTGTTTCCAGGAGTGGTGAGATGCTCCAAGTAATATCTGATAGGAACTCTCCAGTCTGTTTCCGCTGATTCTTCAATGTTTACCGCCAGAACTTCCTGTTGTCTTCTTCCTTCTATTGATGACATCTTTAATCTTTCAATTGCTATTGCCGGTATTTCTGGATCCGCCATCATAGAGGAGATAAATGCCAGCGCATCAGCATGTCTGTTGTCATTTCTGCATATGTGTCTAAATTCGATGCCGGTAATCTTGTTAGCGTATTCTCTTGCCAATTGCAAATATTGCTTTAGTGAGCTATCATGTGCTTCATATCTGCCTAAGATCTGTCGAATGACCAGCTGGGAATCACTAGTTAAACGGATGTTGCTGATGTCCATCTCGATTATGAGTCTCATAGCGTGTATTACCGCTTCGTATTCTGCTTCATTGTTTGTAGCTGGGAACTCTAATCTGAATGAGTGGACTATCCTTGAACCTTTTGGTGAGATAAAGACTATGCCAATTCCTTTGCCCTCTTTATTAGCTGAGCCATCAACGTATACTTCCCACTGATTTGGGTCTCTTTTCAGCAAGTCTGGGACTCCTTCATCTGGATCTTCCTTCTCCATGAATGGGATGTCTTCAGTTTCTTCTTCTTCTTCTTCTATTGGAAAGTCTGCCAAAAAGTCAGCGATAACTTGTGACCTTTGAGCTGTCCTTATTTCGTATTTGACGCCGTACTGATCTATCTGAGCATTCCATTTTGCAATACGCCCTGCTCTTTGAGAACTATGAAGAATGGTTTCAATGGGAGTTTTGGTGAGTACCGTTATGGGATGAGCATGAAAATATGGACGAAGTCTGCTAGTGGCAAAAACCAGAGCTAGTATTAATTGCTCTATCTTAGTATAATTTTTCTCAGCGGGTTGTAGAGTTCGACTAATATAGTAGATTGGGGTCTCTCCACCTTTTGTCCGCACTAAAACTGCACTGACCGCTGATGATGTGGCCGCCAAGTAGACCCTCAATTCTTCTCCATGTTCCGGCGGCTGAATAGCTGGCAAGGTGGCTAAGTACTTCTTTATTCCCTGAAAGGCATCCTCATGATCCTTTGTCCAATTGAACTTCTCTCCTTTCTTCAGCATTTGGAAAAATAATTTGCACTTGTCAGAGAACCGAGATATAAATCTGTTAAGAGACACCAATATGCCGTTTAAGCGCATAACATCTTTCAGAGTTACCGGCGAGGGCATTTCCAAAATAGCTTTGACTTTGGCTTGGTCTGCCTCTACTCCCTTTTTTGTGACAACATAACCCAAAAACTTTCCAGAGGTGACGCCGAATACACACTTTGC
>JAJJMA010247837.1:0-16420 GCA_023529015.1 Papaver nudicaule
AAAAAATTAAAACCCTAATTCCCAATTACCCAAATGACATAGGAGAGGTCAGAGGAGTATTATATAGGTAACATAAGAACAAAAACTAAAGAAACCCTAGATTTACTTAGCCTAAGAAAGTAAGAAACCCTACAATCTAAATATGAAAAAACTAGTTGTTAAGAACAACGATAGAATAGATAACAAAGAAAACCAATCAAAAATACGAATTCAAACCTTAATTCTCCACAAAGTTTTCTTCTATGGAATTGTCTGGGTCACCCGAATGCACACGACGACTGGTCAAAGTGCGCACGCGGCGCATCACAGTTGACCTGTTCTAAGACAAACTCTCGACGTGTGCGAATGACACTCTTTGGACGCGCATCTCTCAATTTATTGGAGTATTATTTTAATTAATTTTCCAAAAATGTGAGTTCTTAAGAATCACTGGCTTTTTTTTCCAAAAAAAAAAAACTGCCCTTTTCTTTAATGCAAAGAAAATATATACTCCTAGAAACTACTCTAAACTAACAAGGTGAAGGTTACCTTCAAAACAAAAAAACAAGTCGAAGGCACGATACTCCCTGACTATCATTAGTAAGTATATTTATTATTTCTTGAAGGAAAAGATATATTGTTTAACCTGGGAGATTTACATTGTCAAATAACAAAAGATTCTCAATGAATTTGGGTGTCTCTTCATGCCAGACTCTATTGATCCTAAAGCTTCTACCATACTTAGCCAAATTATCAGCTACTTTATCATCCAAATTATCAACTACTTTAGCACAAAATTGCAATGCCAAGAACTTGCATTTCTTAAACTATCTAATAATGCATCTAATAAAATAACTTCATTCTCCCCAAGTGATAGTAGATGCAGCATTATTGATTTATCCCGCCAAGCTTTTTAAGTTTGTTTATATCACAAAATGTGTAAGCTTTAGCTCAATACTCCACTTTGCTGCCCCCAGGAACGCTAAACATTCAGCTTCTTTTGAGTACTTTGTTTCTTCAAACCATTTGACGTTATAACTCCTTGTGGATACCCTAAGTTCAATAAGGCCTAATGGGTTTGGATATGCCTATTAGGGCCCATTTGTAGGAGGAAAAGAGGGCTTGGGCTAGAGGATTATTAGGATTTAGAAGATAAAGAATGGCAATTATGTAAATAGGTGATTAAGGGGACACATGGCAACTAAAGGATGAGAGGGAACTCTATAAATAAGGTCCTAATGAGATCATAAGAGGGGGAGATCGTTTTCCTAAGAGAGAGAAAGGGAAGGACAAAGAGAGAAAGAGAGTGGGATAAGGGATCACTACCACTGTGACTCGGATCGGATCTTGTTCTTCACCCTTTCACAGTTGGCGACCACAGCGGGAGACCGGTTTCGAGTCCAGCAGAATGCATTCAGCGAAGGAAATACCTGGTGCGCCGGGAAAAAATGTCGAGTGGCTCTCCGAATCAGCGGAGGATTATGTTTTGCTGGAAAATGATCTGACTGATAGTGATACCGAAGACGCGAGAGGAAATGAAAGAGTCTCCATGGGGATTCCGAGCGCACGAGCGACACATACGCAGGGAAGCAAAGGAAGAATTGGACCATCTGCTAGCAACGAAGCACGAAATCCGAGCTTGGACAACATGCAAAAAAGAGTTCGCGGTGCACGCAAAGAGACAACAACAATTTATGGCGTTAATAAGAAAGAAAGAAGACGCGGCCACACTAGGAGACACCGGTCCGGCCGACGGAGTAATTAATGTTCTAAACATCACCGGAATTATTCCCGGAAAGCTGTCACCTGTTGTTACTAGGGAAACCCAGCGGGAGATAGCAAATTCTAGCGCGTCGAGTGGGAAAATCTTCGAGGAAGATTTGGCTAGATATATCGAAGAACACTACCGCGTGGCAAGACAAGATCATGGATATAACTCTCTCGACCCGCCATACCCAAAAGAAGTCGTCGCCTACAAGTTCCCGCCTGACTACACGTCTCCCAAGTTTAAGATGTACACATGACAGGGAAACGTGCGCGAACATCTCAGCCGCTTCCTCTCAGCGATGAATGAAAACGCGAGAGATGGAAAACTATGCATGAAGGAGTTTTCATAATCTTTTTCAGACACCGCGTACATCTGGTATGAAAACTTAAAACCCGGGAGTGTCGCGACACGGGAAGAGATGGCGCGTTTATTTCTTAAAAAATTCTTATCTGCAAAAAGACGAGTAACTACAGTTGATCTGGCACGAACATCGATGGGAGTCGACGAAGATCCCATGAAATATATCACGATATTCAGGAGTCATGCACTCGAATTGAGTGAGGACGTGCCGGAAAAGTGATTGGTGGAGATTTGCGTTGGAAGGATGACCGCCACGCTACGTTTCGCTTTGTCAAATTTTCAGTTTCAAACGTTTGTAGAGTTGGAGGAAGCTACGGTACAATTATCCGACTGTCTTGGGATATTCCATCAGGCGAAGATGGAGCAAACCTGGTATAATTCAGTCAATTCACTAAGCACGGCAGTTACTAGCAATGGGCCAATTCCAGGAAACAAGCGACCAGCTCCATTCCAACCATACCAAGGCGTGGAACCACAAGGTGGACGAGGAGGAAATAATTTCAACAATCAACGACCAGTCCTGCCACCCATACCATGCACGAAGGAGCATATTGAAAACCTCGTTGACCAGTGGGTGGCTAATGGAAAGATTAACCTGCCACCAGCGGTAGTAGACCTGAACACAGTTGATAAGGCGCACGAACGATATTGTCACTTTCACAGGAGAGTGAACCATCCTACCCTTAACTGTTATGGTGTACAGACCGCGTTTTGGAGGAAGAAGAGAGCAGGGGAAATCGATCTCGGACGACAAAAGATAGACTAAGACCCCCTGCCCAAGCATAATGTAATGATGATTTCCCATGACCCGCGAGACGAAGATTGGGCGCCTTGGGAAGACACCAGGGAGGAAGCTTGCGAATTATATTGACCGTTGAAAAACCAATTTTTGAAGGGACAAGAGGTGTAGCTTTTCAATTCTCCAAGACCATTATCGCTCAACAATTCTTCGACTCCCTCGGTTTCAGCAAAGATCAAATCAGAGAAGCGTCTCAAGCTATTGCCGCCATAGCCGTGGGGCACCAAGTACTCTCAAAGGGAAGAGTGACCTTTGACGATAACGATATATGCATCCCAGGGGAGCATTTACGCCCGCTTTATCTTAGTGCAACCATCAACAGAAAACAGTTGAGAAGAATGTTCATCGATAGAGGAGCCTCGCTGAATCTCATATTGATGCATACCTTGGATCTGTTGGGAATATCGAAGAAAGATGTCAGAGATCGAAAAACAGTGGTGCAAGGATTCAGGGGTCATACCAAGGAGACAATAGGGATAATATGCCTTAATGTGTTTGTCGGACCAATCAGAGCGTCTGTACCCTTTCATGTGTTGGATGACCATACCTCGTTTCATCTATTGTTAGGCCGCGGTTGGATGCGCGACCATCGAGTTGTGGCATCTACTTATCATCAATGCATTAAAACTAACATCGAAGGAAAACAATACAAAGTTCCCGCCACTAACAACCCTTTTAGACCAGAGGAGGCGTACATGGCTGAAGCAGTCTTTTACGATCAAACGGAATAGAATGACGTGGCGGTGATAGGTTTATCTCGTCCAATTCCCCTACCAAAATGGGAAGAAGAGGAGAAATTTCGGTCATCAACCCTTCTCGGTTGGTCGAGCCTAAAGAGAAAAGAAAGAATGAGGGGAAATGTGAGTGTTCAACTTTAAGAGATTGGGGGTACCGGCTGAAGTGAAGAGACAGAGAATAGAGCCAGAGCCCCAGTTCCATCGGTTCACCACCAAAAGCGGTGGGCATGTGTATAAGTTATAGCAATCAGCGTAGGTGATGTCGACTGCTCAATTATGCGAAGCATCTACTAGCGAGGCAATGTCATATCCCGAGGAAAACGAAGAAGTCACCGCGGAGTCCTTACCAACAGAAGAGCCCGTAGAAGTACCAACACTTGATGAAATGGAGGAAGTTAATATTGGGGACAAAGAGGAGCGCCTAATCACCAACAATGCATTCGCAGAAGAAATATGCGACGAAGGTCTCAAATAACATGCAAACAATACCTCGTCTGGCTCCATCAGAAGCGGGGATTTACCAGCTGAAGATAGAGCCGCAAGGGCATGAGGAACTATCTTGAACAACGAAGAAACGCCTAAACCACCACTAAAGGGAGTAACAGGGACGACAAAAGAGGTACCGGTGCTCGGCAATGGAGAAATACCGACTGTAGCCCTGGGGGCAGAACCCATCTAAGATGGACGAGGAAGACCGCGCAGCGGAGAACTAAATAATGGAGTACTTACCACACTAGAAGACGAAGCAGGCATACCAGCCAACGAAGTTTGCTTCCCAGACAACGAGTATGCATAATTCCGTCAACTTTGTTTTTCTTCTTCTCGTTCTCAGAGGTTAAGTCAATAGGCTGATCAGCATTACCCGAACCAGTACCAATAAAAGCATCACCAATACCACCAACACTACCATCATTTTTCCCCTTCCTAGAGTTAACATCAGCATCCATGCTCTCATCATAAGAAAACTTAGACGATGTGCTTTCATCATCATCACTGTCATTTTCATCTTGTCCTTCCAAGACGACATCCCCTCTTTTTTCCCTTAACGACACCAACAGCAAGATTATCCTCCAACAGTTCGTTGGGAGGGCTACCACCACTTCTTCCTCACCAACTCTCTTCTTCAAGGAACGCTTTTTCGACTACAACAACATGCACCAATTCTTTATCAAAACTATGGCTTCGCGGGAAAGAATAAACAAATACAAAAATCCAAAATCAAAACCATACCTTTGACAACGAAGCAGAACCATCATCCTTCCCCGAGGTAGATACATCGTCTGTTCTAGCCATAGCCTTCTTCCTTTTGGGCACAGTAGTAGACTCCTTGTTAAATATCCAAGCAATGAAGTTACGATACTGCGGGGGAAGCTCATACAAAGGCCTCGACACTCTATTTCCCGAAGCATCAATCTTAAAACCAGCAAACCAAGGGACAACGAGTTTCAAAGGAGTTCACATCCATCTTAGGTTATGATCAAGACGGATTCTTTCTTCTATTGGGAAATTGTTTTTACTACCAGGGATCTTGGTGCGATTAACATCATCATAGTCCGCCAACAACGAAGGAAGTCCCAGAATTTTAAGACGAAGAGGGCCAACGCACCACGACAAATAATTTGAGGCTTGAATAGCGTCACCCCACTTTGCATTAAAATTTGTAGGAGTATAGTGCGAGGGATCGCCATTAACAGGAGAACCGAAAGGATTATAACATCTTACCCTTGACTTACCTTTCCTACGAAGCCAACACTCATGAAGAAGCCTAAGGAAATTTCCACTATACTGGAAGATTCCTCAAATAAAACTTTTTGAGGAAATTTGGCGGCCCGACAGCACATCAAAGTAAAAGAGATCATCAGGATTGAACAAGGGAAGAACCAAGCCACCAACAAGTTGACCAACAGTAATGATAAGGGTATTCTCGTAAAATAGGAAATTGGAAATCATATGCTCGGTCAGAACGTCTGTATCTCCGTAGTATTTAATCACAAAACCATCAAGAGAGTAAGTGCTTCTGATCTCCTCGAGAGGAATGTGACGATAACCTTCAGTGGATGTAGGTTCAAGCCTCGATACTTTGTAGTGAGGGGTACTAGTGTCAGTTACTTCAACCGAGGATGTAGGGGATGAAGTGTCCGATTTAGACTTCGAGGCCTTGGATTTCCTTCTCGTCATGATTCTGAGAAGGCAAGAGAAAGAGTAAGAACGCAACAAAAAGCAAGAACAGCCATGGAAACCAGAGTAACCGCATGCAGGGGGAACAAAATAAATCAACAGCAAACACAAACAATCACTACGGCAGAAGAGAATAAATCAAGCAGTCAACAATAGCAACAATCGATAACGCCATATGGAGAAAAAGAAGAAGCAATATCATTACAAAAGAAAAAGGGAAGTCAGAAGAATTACCTGAAGAAGGAAACTGCACCTAGTAGGAGGAAAAGAAACAACTAGCCGATAAGGCTCGCCGGAGGGAAAGAACAGAGGTAAAAGAATGAAAGAAACCGACAGCAACAGAAGAAAAATAGATTTATTATCAAAGGAAGTAGAGAGAAGAAATAAAGAAGAAGAGGTTAAAATTTAGATTCTCCTCCTGCTACTTTAACCTCGAGGAATGATTAGTAACTAATGCAAGAAACAAGGGGAAATCTTATACACGATCTAAGGTGGGGACCACGTAATAAAGGCGTGAGAAAGTGGCAGTAGAAAGCGAAGGGTTTTCTTCCATAATTACCCTTGGTAATAGCTGAAAGAAAAGGGGAAAACGGTTAATACCAAAATATCAACGGCCATGTGTCACTCACTAAGGACCCGGGGCACGGCACAAGAAAGAACGCAAAGCACCTGATCCATCCTCCACACGCTTTACTTCATCACGAGGGATGAGGGGAACCGAAGGTCATGATGAACCTACACTAGCTAGGCCTGAGCATGAAGGACATGTATTAAAGCTGTTACCTCTCAAGCCTATACCGCGACAGAGGGATAGGGAGACGTGTCGATCACCAAGTGGATACTCAAAGCGGTGAGGATTCATCAAAGGATAAGAACCAGCATATCAAGAGCATCGAAGAAGTTGAACATCGAAGATAGATTCTGCTAAAGAGGTGCCGACTCAGGATTGGGCAACCAAGGTGGTTTAAGAGATCCAGTTGTTGATAGACGACATCAAATGAAGAAGGAACCAAGTGTAGTAAAAACCAATTACCTCCATAAAACTACTATAAATACGCCACTCCACTGAGAGAGAAGGGGTCGAGCAAAATTTAGGTGGATACGCTGAGGAAATACTCACTGTCTGTTAGTCCACTAAAGTATTGTAATGAAGAATAGTATGAATGTCAAGAAGAGCAATAGCTTTCCCCGAGGATGTATGCGCTCAATGTGCTGAACCTCGTTATATTGGTGTGTTATCTATTACTCCAGGGTCAATCACCCTAAGGGATCTTTTCCCTGTCGCATAGAGATTACATGATCACTCAGCAGTCAGCATAAAACGACACTGAACTCATTGAACTTGCTATTTTACTCGTAAATAGTATTGGGAATGAGAGTTGTTGAGTGATTAACATTATTACTGCCATTATAATGCGTGTACTGGAAAAACTGCAGACTCCGTTTGGCATCTTCTATAATATATTATGATGGTTGATGACGCCAATTAAGTTTAGATACTTCTAGTGATATCTCCACCTCCATGGTTATATCTGAGGTGTTGCAGGACTAAGGCCACTTATCTAATCATTATCACTGCTACTTTACTTACTATTGGTTGATGTATGATATGGGAAAATTAGCATCAACACCAAGCCTACCCCAAAGACGAATTCCAAGTACCCAACGTAGATATGCTAGTGGACGCGACCAGTAACCACCAAATGTTCTCGTTCATGGACGGATATAGTGGTTATAATCACATCAAAATGAATGTCATGGACGCGCATAAAACTGCATTTCAAACACCGTTCGGTTGTTTTTACTACGTGGTGATGCCATTCGGGTTGAAAAACGCTGGCGCCACGTACCAGCGAGCTATGGTGTCCATCTTTCATGGTCAGATCCACAAGAAAGTCGAGGTGTATGTCGATGATATCGTGGTCAAGTCCCAAAAAAGGGAAGATCACATGAGTCACTTACGAATGCTGTTTGAGCGATGTAGGCAATATAAGCTCAAGATGAATCCTCTGAAATGTGCTTTTGAAGTCACGTCTGGCAAATTCCTGGGATTCGTAGTCACTAGTAGAGGAATACAGGTTGACCTAGGAAAAGCTCAAGCGATACTCAGCATGAACAGACCCACAAACGTACATGAGTTGCACAACTTCCTCAGAAAGATATCTTATGTCCGAAGGTTCATACCGGGATTGGCGCAGATGATGGCGGCCTTCACCCCACTTCTGAAGAAAGGATGCGCGTTCCACTGGGGACAAGTTCAGCAAAATGCTTTCGAAAATGTAAAAAAGGTGCCTGACCTACCCCCGAGTATTGCGACCACCCATACCTGGAGAGTGTTTGCATCTTTATCTGACGTACATCTGAGGTCATAGGAGCGCTTCTCGCTCAAGATTTGGGAAACGATTAACTCTTTCCAATATATTACGTGAGTCGCGTCCTGAAGGACGCCGAGATAAGATATCCTTGGATCGAACAAGCTTGCTTGGCCTTGATATACGCGGCCCAGAAGTTGAGGCCATACCTATTAGCACACCAAACGGTGGTGATCGCCGCGGCAAATCCCATGGTTACCTAGCCGAACGACCGTATCTGACCGGTCGAACCGCGCGGTGGTCCCTGCAGCTGTCAGAGTTTGGGCTCACTATCAAAGGCCTTGCGGGATAAGGGGAAAAGCCATCGCGGATCTTCTAGCCGCCTTCCCAGGGAGTGATGAAACTAATATCCACGAAGACATTCGGGGAGAAGTGGTGGAAATCGATGAGGAGGACCCTTGGGATATGTATTTCAATGGATCGTCCTACGGTTCATATGGAGGAGCGGGAATTGTGTTCGAAACACCACAAAAAGAGTTGATATCGTTCGCTTTTAAACTGAATTTTGACAGTAACAATGTGGCCGAATACGAGGCGCTCTTGATAGGTCTAAAGCTTGCTGAACAAATGGAGATCCTCCGTTTGCGTGTGCATGGCGACTCCAAACTGGTGACTAGTCAAGCCGGCGGAGATTTTCATGTCAAAGAAGAGCATCTAGCACCTTATCCCGCGGAAGTACAAGAAAAAATGGCCAAGCTAACCGCGGTGGAACTAGGACATACATGAAAAGCCATGAATAGGCATGTCGATGCCTTAGCCAAGCTGGCGACAAAAATCAACCTGAATCGCAAGGAGGAAGGCTCGATCACCGTACACAGGCAAGAATTCCCCAACACTTGGCTACAAGAAATGAAATTCGAAGAAGAAAACACTAGAGGAGAGGTGTCATGAAAGAACTCGGTAAGCCCAAATAAGAAAGGACTATGATATTTAAAAAGCTGAAATCCTTCGTGGTTATCAAGGGACAACTCTATTATCGGATGGCCGGTGGTGCATTGGCACGATGTGTGGGGAATAAAGAAGCGGACAAACTCATGCCCAAGGTCCATCAAGAAACCCGCAGACACTCAGGAGTAATCCCTTTATATAGAAGATTACAAAGGAAAGGGTTCTACTGGCCCGAAATGGCAACACAGGACGCCATATTACAAAACAACTGCGCGGAATGTCAGTCGGCGCCACAACCATCAGAAGTGTGCACAGTTGAGAAGTTAGAGGCAACCATATATCAATTATCTGAAAAATGGCCTACTTCCAGGCGACGAATCAGACGCCCTCGTGATAACAAAGAAAGCGGCACGATTCTTCATTACTGATGGGGTGCTATGTAGAAGAAGTTTCGATAATGGGGCCTCAAAATGTTTAAGTAAAGAGGAGGCGCACGTTCTGATGACGAAACCTCATGAGATGGAACACAGGGGAAGCGTAAACTGTTTATACATAATCATGAAGGAGGCTATTATTGGCCCACCATGGAGGCTGACACGACAGAGTTTGTTAAAAAATGCAGCATGTGCCAATTCCACGGGAATGTGATACAGGCGCCACATAAGGATCTAGACAGCGTGGTAGCGCCTTGGCCTTTTCACAGCTGGGGTCAGGACCTAATCGGTCTCATAAACCCTCTATCTTCGAGTCGGCACAAATACATAATTACCGCAACAGAGTACTCGACCAAACGGGTGGAAGCAGCATCTCTGCGGAATTATGAAGAAGAAACCATAGCCGCGCTCATCAAAGAATATATCATTTGTCGTTTTGGCGCGCCCATGATCATTCGGTCGGACAGCGACACCTCTTTCATTAATCAGAAAGTAGCGGATCTATTGGCCAAGTATAATATTAAACAACACGCGTCCACCGAATACTATCCTCAAGGGAACGGGCTAGAAGAATCTACCAATAAGACATTACTACGCATCTTAAGTAAAACCGTTCACGATCACCATCGAAGTTGGCACGAGCAGTTGCCTCTGGCACTATGGGCGTACAGATTTCCAAGCGTAGTTCTACAGGAGCATCGCCCTATTCCCTAATGTATAGAGAAGACGCGATCCTACCAGCTGAAGTCGTAATACTGTTTGCAAGAGTGGCCGCTGAAAGTCACAACGAGCCAGACAATGTGAACCAGATCACGCATCTTGATGCACTTGCAGAACGAAGAGCTTAAGCAGAACGCTTCGTTGAAACCTATATGGCAACCAAGGCACGCTATTATAACAAGAAGGTGATATCGCGCGATTTCAAGGTCGGGGACGTCGTGTTAAAAATTGCAAAGCATGTACAAAGGAAAACAAAGGCAGGAAAATTTTCAGCAAATTGGCAAGGACCCTATGTTGTGCGAAAAGCCGCAGAAAGCGGTTATTATTACCTCAACCATATAAGCGGGAAAGAAATCGACGCACCAATAAACGGTACATGGATTAAATTATATCACGCTTGAGTAAAAATTAACCGCAAGGGGCGGTTGCTTGTTTTGTTCCCTTTATCTCTTGTATTGCAAGGGGTGAATGCCCTGCCTTTGTTTTACGTTCAACAACAAAATAAGGGCGACTTATAAGCGTGCCCTGTTTCTTTTTAACATATAATAACTTAGTCATTTTAGCAAACGGGCACTGAAAACCCTTGAGGAGCGCATCGAACACGGTGCTTCAGGAGCGCACTAAACACGCTGCCTTTCAATACGGAAATCGATTTTAACACAAAGGCAATGAAAACCCTGGTCGATTGGGCACCGAAAACCCTTAAGGAGCGCACTGAACACGCTGCCTCAGGAGCGCACTGAACACGCTGCCTTTCAAATACACAAAAATCGATTTTAACATAAGGGCACTGAAAACCCTGGTTGATTGGGCACTGAAAACCCTTAAGGAGCGCACTGAACACGCTGCCTCGGGAGCGCACTAAACACGCTGCCTTTTTGATACAAAAATCAATTTTTATACAGTTCTTTGAAAGCGCATTACACAACTACTTCAGAAACGCGCTGCCTTTACAATAATTTAACAACGGGCGTAGCTTATAAAGCCCACGTCACACACCAAATAAACTAAAGGGGATGACATACTATATGTTTAAAGAGAGCAAACGAAAAGGTACATTCTCGGAAGAAAAAAAAACATCATTGACCATCGGCTAATTGAGCCAAATTTGCTCCACAATCGGCAATGCATAATGTTATGAATTCAACAGTCTCTCTTGTGTATTGAACATAATCTTCTTTTTTAGCGAGCCTTTGAAAGAGATCGTTATAACGACAACGCGCCTTCTCTTTTAAGTCAGGATTCGCGCTCGAATGACGGATTAAGCTTATTGTTTCACACTGATCAGCAACAGTCGCGTGTATCTCTGAACAATGCTGCTCGTGTTTTCGCAGCAAAGTTTTCACCTCTTGTAAAATACCGACTAAGCGTTTTACCTCTTTCCCTAACTCAGCACGGGCTAAGGCACCTGGAACAACAGGCAGAGCCAACACCCATAAACCATCTGCGGAAGCCATTAGTCACTTGAAACAAATCTCACAAATGACAGTGTTTTATACTAGCAAGATTAGCGCATTTACTAAAGAGTCGCCCTAGGCATGCAAGACACGTGTCACAATTGTAAAGTCATTTCAATTTAGCAAGCATCCATACGTCATCTACACAAAGGCAAAGGGTTTAAACTAATGACATAATGACACCTACGGCAAGGGCACGCCTGCAACGCTCTAACTCCTCATCGATATCTCAGACGAACGGTTCGGCTTCAAGGAGGCTAGTAAGAGCAACCTTATGGCGACTATGCATCCGATCCATGCGCTGACGCAGCATCACTTCATTGTTGGAACCAAACTGGACACCTGGAAGAAGCCCGACAGCACACGTTGCCTCCCACTCAGCATGATGATCATTCCAAATCTGTTGAAGAGCATCATAATCCTCTCGCGTATGAGTTACCAACAACTCTGCTTCTTCCTTGACTGATTCTAATCGACCAATTTCACGCTCAAGGTCTAGTGGAGTAGACACAGAGGGAGTTGAAGCCAAGGAAATAAAATATCCACGTAGACGAAAGGCCATATAAAAACAAAAACTTGAAAAGAAAGAGAAAGGAAAGACAGAACACAACCAGGATGAAGGAAAAAAGATAACATAGAACCCACATATATATACACATTTAAGTACCCGCATTCATTACTACACGTATACCGAAGAGTTACAACTGTAAAAAAAGGCAAGCTAAGACGTTACAAGTGTCTAAGACGTTACAAGTATTGACCTTTCTAGATTCTTCGACAGCGAAAAGCGCGAGATAATACATACGCGCATCTAAAGACGCATTCACTATACGAAGGGCACGGTGAACATCGCACATACTCAAGGTAAAAAACACCCGATGAGCTCTACAGTTCAGAAGACGCGCTAACATGACTTCGTCATGCTCGCACCCAGGCAATCTTAATCCCTCCACGAGGGAGCTCATCTCAGCAAATTCAATACATGAGTCGTCTGATAGCTTTTCAAAATAAACTAGAATCACTCACATGATAAAGCTAGCCTTGCGCAATGCATGAATACCACAAACAAAAAAAGACGATATCACTCAAGCAAAAAAAGAGGGGGGGAATTCATGAGTCTGCCTCGGTAAGCTCCTCCAGCTCTCTCTGCTTAGCCTCAAGCTCAAGGTTGACTCGATCAGCTTCTTTCTCCACCACGGCTAACGCGTCAGTAGCAGTACTGAATTCCGTGGCAATCCTTATCTGGTCAGCCCTTTTGGTAACAATGTCTGCCTCCGGTCGCGCCTTTTCTTTTATTAGCTGCTTGATCCGAGAAGATAAGTTCGACCTTGGGATCATGTTTGGCTTTCACCTTCTTCATCAAATCAACAGCTAGGTGATGTTGAGCCGCATAAGTTCAGTTATGGAAAGAATCCTTTCCCACGCTGAAATCTTCTCCTCTAAAGGAGGATCCTTGTATGCGCCAGCAAGACCCACCGCCACAACTAATAAATCACTAACCACCCTGACCTGAGCCTCTATGCCGACTATAGAGGACATGTGCGCGGGAACGAGATGATCATGGTGCCTCAGAATTTTGGCATACAAGTCTGCATAAGCCGCAGGAACCCAAAACCCATGCACTAGCTCGAAGGCAACATCCTCAAACCCAATTTGCGAGCGCTCAAAAATACGCCCAAACACAGGCAGCGACGTGGACTCACGAACTACGCTAGCAACAGCAGAGCCCATCGATGCAGAGACAGAAGGACGATGGACATTGTTAGCATTCCTAGCAGGTACAGAATTTCTCAAACGTTTCTCGCTGTTAACACTCTCGGCATCTTTATTCGCGCGCTTCCCCATAACCATCTCCTACAAAAGGCTTCAATTAGACGTGAAAAAGATAATTAAACGATAGAGGTCTTTCTAAATAAAGACTGGCTTGATCGATAGAGGTCTTTCTAAAAAATATACACTATTCAAAATTTCTGACCGTTGCAATTGTACCGTTAATAATCTGCCCTCACTCAAAATACCCCCGAAAATAATATTCCAAGAAATCAGACCGTTTGCTCTCTCTCTCTTTCTCTTTCTCAATCTCCCTCTGTAAGAAGAGACTCAAAGAAGAACAAAATCTATCTATTGTTTAACAACTGAAGAAGAAGTATTGATGGCCATAAACGATTGTTCGTTGGTGATAGATGAGATTTACGAATTTTCAGCGGCTAAATTCTTCGATTTCATTAATGGCGAGACTGAAACAGATGTGCGTTTAGCAGAGATGTGGTTTGAGACTGCTCTAAGCTATGCTCCTTCACGTATGATTCTTCTTCTTCGTTTAATTGGATTTTGATTGGATCTGATTTTCTTGTGAAATTCTAGGGCACAAATACATTGAAATTGGGGATTATTTCTTGATTTCGTTAGGGATTTTTATTCGTTTACGTTTGTTATTGCAGCTTTTATGCCTAGAATCAAAACTGGTCGATCTGAATCGATTCAAGTTAGTCTTTGCGATTTCAGTAATGCGGATGATCGTAAAATTCGATTTCTGAATTAATTTCCTAGTTTGAAAACTCTTAACAGTTACTGGTATTTTATCTTTTCAATTAGGTTGATGGAAAATCAGATCATACGAATGGATCAACTCTGATAGAAGAACATAAATTGGTTCCGAAAGAAGAAGAAGAAGATTCTACCAGGTCTGTTGATTAGTTTTTGTGTATGAGAACCTCAAGTTATTTGATTCTGTTTTTATTTATTGAAGAAAACCTTTTTCTTTTTCATTAAATTCAGGATTCAGTCTAAACCTGTAACCGCACAACCAAGTAAAGAGGAAGAAAATCATACTACAAAAGAAGAAGAAGAAGAAGAAAGTAGAGTTAATTCCGTGAAAGAAAGGTAGTATGTTGTAAATTATGCTTTCTACTATTTATTTATAGAGACGTATGAAAAATGTAAAATTCAATAATTGCAGTCTTTCATCTGGAAAAGGAAGTGAAGATACTTATATTACTGCTTCAAATAGTAGCTTACAAGGTAGAGAACTCACAATTTGGCAATTACTTTTTTTTTTCTGTCTTGCATCACAAACTTCACGTACTTATTTTGTTGTGCTAACTGGAACAGATGCTTGTACACCAAAGCCGCAGTCAGTTACTAGGAAACATGAGTCACTTCCTACAGTGTCGAAGAATCAACAAACAGCTAAAAGGATAGCAAGTTTGGTTCGAAACCCTTCTGCTTTAAAGCCAAAAAATAAGTCTCAGTTATCCCAAGTTAAAGTTGTAAAACCAACAGAATCTCAGGTTAAAGGACTGATAAGTGCAAGGTTAGTCTTAGTTTACTGGTTTCGTTATATTTACAGCTTATATATGGAAGATGTGCATTGAGTGGGTTTTTATTTTAATCCTTGTAGTGGTAAAACCTTGAGGAACACAATCATAGCTTCAGAATTTGTACAAGAAAACCAAGCAATCAAGCGACAGAAGCTTGATGAGGGTAGATCTAGACAGGTGTGTAATGCAATTTTTTTCTCTATTCTAGTTCTCAGTTCCCATTTTAGTTCTGTTGTAATATGTGACCAGTGTATTAACTCAAATATCTGTTGCAGATTTTAAACATTGTTCCGCAGAACTTACCTCACAAATTAAAGCCGGGTATAGGCAGTAGCCGAAGCAATTTATTCTCCTCGACTAGCACCAAAACAACACGCAAAGAGGATAGAAAGGTCTATTTTTACACCAGTTTGCTAATTTGTGTTAAGAATATTCATGATTTAGTCTTTCGTTTTGACTTGATAAATATATTTTTTCTTGCAGGTTTATGTTAGGGAACCATCAGCTCCTTTCGTTTCAACAGCGGAGTTAGTTAAGAGATTCCAATCTAACACAAGGGATACATGGCCGCTTATCAAGAATAGTTCTGTTTCACATGTAATTAATCGATTCCTTTTTACTAATTCATCATCAGCTCTATCAATTAGAACTTATTTTGAAATCTTTGTTGGTCGTTTTGTTGGCTTCAATCCAGGATGATGCAGCTTCACTTCTTCAGAAGAAGTCTAAACTCACTCTGACCAGGCCCATGGGACCTGAATTTGAAACAGCTAATCGCGTTCGCTCTTATAAAGTGAAGAGCTCTGCCGAGCTCGAGGAAGAGATGATGGCGAATATCCCAAAATTCAAGGCCCGGCCTGTAAACAAAAAAATCCTGGAAGCTCCTACGCTACCAGCATTACCAAGAAGTACCCCTCATCTACCAGAGTTTCAGGTATATGTTTGTGTAAAATTGATGGTGAAGGGATAGATTATATGGTTCCTTGTACTAATGATTCTGTTGATTTTTTCAGGAGTTTCATTTGAAAACATCCGAGAGGGCTAATCAACATGCTGAAACTTCAACAGTTGTATCATCAACTGAATCTTCACATCAGGTGGCTAGCCTTCTAGTACTTACTCGACTCTCATTGTTCAATTGTTATTATTTTGGTTTCTGACTGTAGAAAATCATTTGATGTTTATCAACAGAACCACTGGAACCCCCACAAGCTTACAGAACCCCGGTCTCCACGTCTCGAAACAATGTTACGTGCGCGCCCACCTAAGTAAGTCTTATACGGTTGATGCTGTATGCTGCTGGTAGTGATGAAACTGTTTTAAAGTAGATACAGTATTATTAGTATTACCAATCATTACTACACTATCATTGTCATTCATGTTGTTGAAGTAATTAGGAGATCGATGT
>JAJJMA010247841.1:0-12166 GCA_023529015.1 Papaver nudicaule
TTGAAGAATATATGGATTTAAACGATTGGTTGGTGGTCAACATCAGACCATTATCCAGTCAAATTTTCAAATTTTGGATTATTCCAAAAAAGAAAAGGAAAACAGTCCGTTGGAAACAGAATGTATGATAGTTAGTGAAAGGGAAACTGATGGGCATTTGCATGTTGGAAGTATCTGTCTGTGTTTACGAAGAAGGAAAAAGTTGGTGGCATTATGTGTTTGCCACCTCATTTATGCCAATTCTCAAATAATGTACGTTTATTTTTCACGCTACACGAATCATTTGCCCAAGGTTAATAATGGTTTTTTTTTTTTTTTTAAAGGTAGGCTTGATTAACCAAACTAAGAGTCGTTGATACAAGGTACATTCTTAGGGAGACTAAGTCCAATTTTATCATGCAAAATAAACGGGTGTAAAAAGAAAGGGGAAATAGAATCCCGAATATGAACATAAGCCTGGGAAGGATTTTGTAGTAACTTAAGTACCGCCTGATTAGCCAAAGCATCCGACACTTGATTAGCTTTTCCGTAAGCGTGAGTGATTTTTTTTTCTTGTAAGTTGTAGAGGAGGTCTTTAATTTCAGCAATCATGCCTTTGAAGTACCAAGGTGCATCAAAAGAGTTATGTATGAGTTGTATCAGGCTTTGTGAGTCCGCCTCAAACCAAACTTCCTTCAGTTGAATTTGTTCGCCATTTTTGCTGCAAGTAGTAGTGCCCAATTTTTCGCCACAATAGTTGTAGTTTGTCCAAGAGGAGCTGCAACAGCCTGCAGAATATCCGAATTAGAGTTTCTACTGATGATACCTGCACCTGCAAGTCCTGGTTGTCCTTTTGCCACTCTGTCTGTGTTGATTTTGATCCAGTCCGGAGGTGGTTGTTGCCAGGTGACATTAATTGTTGTTGTATGCCTTGTGTTTGTAGTCAGGCGTGGCTGTGGTGGTGCATTAGGGAGAATTGGTGGGAAGTGCAGTTGAGCCCACTGAAACCCCCTCCAAAGAGTGATGGCAACCTGTGATGTTTGGTATGGTGTAGCATGTTTGTTGGAGTATAATATCGCATTCCTATCAATCCAAATGTGCCAAACAGTGAAGAGTAGCAAGTTGCGGTGATCATCCTTCATTTGTAGATCCAGAATGATGGATGTTGATGTAGTTATGATGTTGTTTATGCAAGGAGTATTTATGTTGTTGTTGAGGTTCCAGTTGCGAAAAAATAATATTCCAAATCTATACCACTCTTGGGCAATCGAGGAGAAGATGATCCGTTGTTTCATTGTTCAATCTACAGCCAACACATAAATTGTTAGTGACAATGTTTCTTCTAGTTAATAGGTCAATGGATGTGATTTCCTTTCTAGTGACTTTCCATATGAAAACCCTAATTTTAGGAGGACAAAAGAGTTTCAAGATCTTCTTGTCATACATAGTCATCGTAGTGGAGACTAAGGGTTGGTTATAATGTTGATGATTAGAGGCCTGGGAAGTAATGAGCCTCTCATAACCAGTTTTGGGTGTGAATTCTCCAGATTTTGTGAATGGACACACAAATGTGTCATGTGTAGCACGCGAGGGGAGATAGATTCTGAAAACAACATGAGCAATGTAAATGGGTAACGCTTCCAAAAATGCCTCATAATTCCATCTGTTAGAATGGGTGTTAATGAGGGAAGCCACATTTCTGGTAGGTTTGGTTAAAGTAACCTGCATTTCTTGTCTCATCGGTTTTGGTATCTAGAAATCACTTGTGGCTGTCATCTGGCCATCACCTATTTTGGAGAAGTAGAAAGGCCTAGCTGCCATGAAGACGTTTGCCAGTCCCTTCCAAATTAAACTTGCAGCATCTGGTGGTGGTGGTAAGTAAAGAGACCCCTAGATTGTGTCTGGTTATGAGTAAAGTTTCCAGACCCTTTTAAGAAGTAAAGCATCATTGTGTTCTCTACTTCTCCTAATTCTCAGACCGCCCAGTTTTTTGTTGAAGAAATTTTCTCCCAACCCACAGTATGCATTTTCCTTGAGTTGTCGTCATGTCCCCAGAAAAGAATTCTTGTAATTTGATCAATTCTGTCATGGACATGCACTGGTAACCTTTGAATCTGCATAATATGGTTAGAAGTTGGAGTAAGAGTTGTAGTGATCATGACAAGTCTACCTGTTGGGTTTAAGCATTTCAGCATCCACACTCTTGTTTTCCTTTTCAATCTATTAATGAGATCAGAATAGGATTGGGATGCTCGTATTCCATTACTTAGCCGGACACCCAAGTAAAGTGGGACTGTCGAGGTTGTAGGAATGCCAAAAACTTGATGGAGCCAATCCTTGTGATTCTGGTGTAATCTCTTGTGATGGATGATCTGAGATTTTGTTTTTGTTGATTGCCTGCTCCGCAGAGGTCGAATATTTGTTGAGGAGGTTGTTAAGACTCTGGGCTCCCAACGTATCTGCAGTGCAAGTGAGCAGAAGATCATCTGCATACATCAGATGGAGTATAAAATGAACATTCCTTGAGATAACATGATTCTCTGCAGACTACCAGAATGCTGAAGCAATGCAAGATTAGAAGAAAGAACCTCAACACACAGTATGAAAATGTATGGTGATAATGGGATCTCCCTGTCTAAGACCTCTTGTAGGTTTTATGTCACCATGGGCCGAACCATTCACAATAACTGAGTAAGAGACTGAAGTAATGCATGTCATGATTTGTGTGATTAGACCAGCCGGAAAACCCGTTGAGGATAGGGTTTTTCAATGAATCTCCAGTCCAATGTATCATATGCCTTCTTAATATCAAGTTTAAGAGCAATTTTTGGATTCTTTGTTGGAGTTGCAGTCCTAATATGTGATGAAATAGTTCTGCTGCAATGGCAATGTTGTCATGAATAGCTCTGTCAGGAACAAAGGCACTTTGGAAGGGGCTGACAACGAATTGTACAACCTTCCGAATTTTTGCTGACCAGGATCTTGGAGATAATCTTGTAAACCACATTGCACAGCCCTATAAGTCTGAATTTTTCAGGTAGGGATGGATTCTGCACTTTGGGAAGTAAAACAAGATTAGTATGATTAAGTGGATGTAGTAATTCATTACTCGAGAAGAAATTCTCCACCACTTTCCAAATATCATTTCCAGTGAGTTCCCATAAAACTTTGTAGAATTTTCTGGTGAAGCCATCAGTAGTTCCTCGTGTAGAAGGGTCTGAGGTGCCGAATAAAGGTCTTGAAAATAATGTTCGAGGGTATTCACAATATCATGTTGATCATAAATCCAAGAACCGATATCAGTTTGCAACTGTCTGATCGATGTAATTGCCTCTTCTGTGGATGGTGGATTTAGTGTGAAAGAAGGTAGAGTAAAGGTCTCCTCCTGGAATCTACTGGAAATCTAGTTGAGAAACATGCATCTCATAATCTTTGCTTCCAGTAGATTTCCAAGCAGTTAGAGAGCATTAGATGCATGTTTCTCAACTTTTATTCCTTTTGTAGCCAAAACAAGAGTTCTGGTTCTGTATCAGCAGCAACTTTTAATTGAGTTTCATGAATTTGCAACTCAGCACCTTTGATAAGAGAAGGAAGGTGACCAAAGGTGGATTTCTGCCACGCCTTCAGTGTAGAAGTTGTATGCACTGTTTTGATACTGAAGTTAACTGCAGGGTTCTCATCTGACAGAAAGCTCCAGGCCTCATGCACAATATGTGCCAGTTGTGAATGTTGAAACCACAAGTGTTTGATCCTGAACAGCTTAATTTAGGAGCATTTTTAACCCTTTCTTCAAGAAGAAATGGAGCATGATCTGAAGCAATCCGAGGAAGATGGGTCAGAATTGCATGTCGATGTTCCTCAATCCACAGTTGGTTGCAGAGGCCTCTATCAAGTCTACCTAGAATGCATCCACCTCCTTGTTGACTATTACACCAAGTGTAAGGTAAGCCCTGAAACCCCAAATATATTAGGCCAAAGTTATCAACAAAGTTTAAAAAGACTGTAGCTTGAGAGTTTAGAAAGGTCTTCCTCCTTTTTTCTCTTGTTGGGAGATATCTCATTGAAATCTCCAATGAGAACCCACGGTGCTGATAGATGCTCAAAACACCTGTTCGATAGTACCTAATCATACATTTTAGTTAGCAAAAGCTTCGTATATTCTTTATTTTACACTCGTTTTCTAGTTTGCAGGTTCTTTGAAGTCATGTATACAAAATGAAGCAAATACCAACTCAATTCAGAAGACAATGAAAGTTGGTGGCCTAGAACACAAGAGAGAATGCAAGGTTCTAAAGTGTCGCAAACAAAAATTACTAGACGCGGGCACTAATGGTTCTAAAGGATGTATAAAGGCAGCCATTGATTACAAAGGGATTGTAGGAATTCATTGGGGCATGCCATTTTCTTTATTAAGTTCTGCTGGAGGCAGACACGATTTATATGAGCACTATAGTTTCTGATCAGGGCTGCTAGCACTATTTATATTTCAAAACTGAGACGCGACAAGTTATTTTCTTTCCTTTCACAGACATAACCAAGTTAGGAGACCAGCTCTTCCTGCAACTGCTAAGGCCAAGCCATGGTTCGATGTTTATTTGCCAAGAACTAGAAGAGAATTTCGAAACAAACAAGTACACAGACTTGGGTTTACGTAAAACAAGAGAAGAAGAGTTTTGTTTGTTGTTGGACTCGTGAGAATGGGCAGCAAGAAACCGAGTCTGATGTGTTGACATAATGGCTAAATGGGATTCGAAATGAAAGAATTTTGTTGATATGTATGAGATGGGTATGTATGAATGTTAAACTCTATACAGGGAAGGAGTTTTAATGGGTTAGAAGACTACAACAACACTCAGTCTATACCCATTTCAGTTATGCCCACAGAGTGTTTGTAAGAAGGCCTGAGTGGCCAGATTTCATGTTGAATCCAATTCTGCACCAATGGTCCATGCTTTCTATTAGCCAAGATTACAAGGATTGCTACCATGGGTCTAGTGAGGAGTTAAGAAGTATTCTCGGAAGACTTGGTCTGGGTTACTGCTTGAAGTCGTGTTTGAGAAGGAAAAAGAGGAATTCAGAGGATACAAGGAATTCAAAGGTGAAGAAAAATTCAACTGGGTAATGATTGGTAGTGACACAGTTACACTGTCAGTTACGTGGAACTGACAGGCTAACGATGTAGTTGGGTTGAGTTTCTTTGTTTGCATGGGCCCATTGTTTGGTAAGTTGTGAACACCAGCTTTGGACGAGAATTTCTGAAGGGTTTATGGGCGTGAGTTTTGGCTGAGAGTTTTGGGATCCATAAAAGAAAAGAGACAGGATACCTGAAGAATATCACGTACACAAGGAGGAAAGAAGCAGCTGGAGACGGGGGAGGGGAAAATTTTAGGTTTTTATTTTGTTCTTTTTCTCTATATTTTTCCATGGGTAGGTAATTTTCTATACTGGTTGGGGATGTAATCTAAAATCCTATACATGTGAGTCAATCTGGCTGGTCAGTTTTATATATTTTTGATTTCTTTAATCGTTCTTGTTCTACGATTTATAGATGATTCATAGATATCGTATATAATGATTGATGATTGTTTCGTATTTGTTTAAGTTGCAAATTGAATGAATATGAATATATATCTATAGTTAGATTAGGGTTTTGAGATACGGAATGGTCGATAAATCCTGTCACAAGCAGTGTGATTACTGATTGTAGTCAAATCCTTCGTGTAATCACATGTAGAAGCTCTACCTGTGTTAAATAGTTTACTCGTAATATTTTTGTTGCACAGATTAGTCTAATTCATGGAACCTAAAGCTCTTGGATAATTAAAACTTGATTAATTGCACGTTGCGTTAAGTTGTTCTCTGAGTAGTATTCATATATTCATCGCTATGGTATGTGATGACATAAGGAATTTACTGGAGTATACTCTCGATGGGGTACTCTAGGTGTAGGGGTAAAAACCCCTCGGAACACGTGTCTCGCATCCAAGAAGCCAAACCACACCGAGAGGACCGGCAGCGAGATCTCGGACCAGCCTGAAGAAGGAGAAGTCACACTCGAACGAAGTGAAGACTCGGAAGGAAAGGATTCGAACCATGTCGAAGGACCGAAGCCCCAGAATCAACCTCGGAGCGAATAAACCGCCTTACTCGACAGGGACTGACACCACCACGATTGAGTCGTTTGTCTTTATTAGCTGTAAACCACCCAAGCTCGGCCTATATAAGGCGAGCTTGGAAAACGTTGTAAGGGTTGGATTCTTTTTGGGTTAAGCCTAAGCAGCAAGAGAGAGATTAGGTCTGTATCTCTTCTGGTTCCTTAGGGTTATATTCATGTAATCACAGCATCGTAATATATACAAATCTTCATACATTTAGTCTTTGCTATTATATATTTTCAGCCTTCAATTACTGTTTGATTACCTTCGGTATTGTTCTTGGTGGCCTTCGCACCATTGAATCACAATTAAACTACTGTATGTATGAGTAGATCTGATGGATATGGCTCCTTGAGTACCTATGCAGATTTTCTACTCGTACACTAGGGTTGTTGGTATGAGAAAGATTGAATGTTAACTCTGATCGATTGATGAACATGTTTGGTGATTGAAGATGAAACCTTTGACCTGTATTTCCTCTCTCTTATTTCTATTTTCTTTACTTGTTTTATTTTTATTTATTTGCACAACAAAACCCCCCTCGGTTACTTTTAAGTTTTCAAATACAACTGATAACCCATACCTCTCTGTGGAACGAACTTATTCTTGTTATTGTGCTTAATCTATATTATTAATTTTGACTGGTTTGACTCCCATCAAATTTTGGCGTCGTTGCCGGGGAGGCACTGCGGATTGTTAGTTGTTTTGATTTCTTATTTTTCTGTTTTTAATCTATTTTTGTGAGTCGTCATGTTTCCTTATGGAAATAACATGTACGGTGCACAAGAGCAGGCACAATATAATGGTGATCAATTTTGTTTTAATTTTCAATCTCTTTATAACTCCTAACCACCCATGTAATATAATAGAATCAATCTTTTGGTTTTGATCAATTTTCAAGGGGACCTGTTGGTTATTCTCAGACATATCAACCTTCGGGTGAGAATGTAAGTGAACCACAAGGAAGGTGCGACAGTTATACTTCTAATTGGCTCTACTCTAGTTGTATGCAAATTGTAGATGGATTACAGGATGTGCAACGTAAACTAGACCAGCTGGCATGTAATAGAGAGAACATCACACCAACCGAATCTTATTACAGGATACCTGAACTAACTCATGATCGTATTTATGATCATTCACCCATTCAACGGGAAGAGTTGTATTCTTGGGAATCTGTTGTGAGTAATGGTAAAAAGGTGTAAACGTAAGAAAACTCTCGAAAAAATTATATCAGCTGGAAGATGATGGAACACCGGAAGAAATTATGAAGCAACGAGTTTAACCATACGTGCAGAACTCCGACGACGTGTGATGATCCACACTATATCAATGAAGATTCTGATGATGAAAGAATATTTGAGAATGAGGCTGAATTGAAAGATGTCGTGGAAGAACCAACTGAGATTTCTATGGACCATAATGAAGATGTTAATGCTGAGATTTCGGTTGAGGCAGAAACTGATAAAGAATGGTTTTTGAATAATTTGGTTGAGGATCACGATACACTTGAGGTAAATAATTCATTGGATTTTTTACAAAACAGCGAGGATCATGTACTACAAGAAATTGTGGAATATTTGTCTAATCCTTTAATAATTATATTTCTTATGATCCTCCTCCCCTTAGTTGAAGTGGTTTCTCAAAGAGTTGTTTCCCCAAATTTTAATAAAAAACCTCACCTAGGATTGGATATTTGTGCTTCTAATGCTCTTATGGATTATTTTGCTTCCAAGTATACACCATTACACATGCTTGATTCTATCATTGAGCATGTTCACCGGGAGGAACCCGAAGAAGTTCCCTTATTTTATGTTTTCTATCCACTTCCAAGTGGAGAAAAGTTCAAGTGTGGGGGTGAATTTCATAAATTAATAGCTTCTCTTTTGCTTATGTATGCTGATATCTTCGAGAAGTTGTTACTAGAATTGCAGATTGTCGTTTGGACGGATCCCCAGATTTTCAAATTGTTGGTGTACGGGGAATCAATCTTGCAAGTCGGGCTGAAGACTTTAAACCAAGCACTACGTGGGAGGCAACCCATTGTTTGTAATTTCTTTTACTGTTTTGTTTGTTCTTTTGCAGAGATACAAAGATTGTGCTTAATGGGAGTCAACCCGTTCGATTTCACTTTGTGGGAGTCAACCCACTGGATTTCAACCCTTACTTGAATTCCATTGGATGAGTCAATATACATTGAGGACAATGTAGAGTTCAAGTAGGGGAGGTAAGTTCTTTGTTTCTCACTCTCGGAAAAAAAAAAAAAAAATAACACGGTATGGCATTGCGGTTTCACCGGAGGTGCGATTTCTGGCGATTGTAAAACAAAGGAGGGAATTGCCATTTCAATTGATCAATCCCTTTCTTCCTCAGTATTCCATCACGCCCAAGCACCTTCTGTTCCCTCTCCTCCTCTAGAGCTTCCTATTAAACCCTAAATCAACATTTTTTGACGGAACTCATGCTGCCATTTTTGGGATTTCGACGGAACTCATATGGTTTTTGAACTCTCTTGGGTTTTCATGGTTAGAACTCGACGCTCATCTTCAACCCCAGCCGACACGGAACAACAGTGACCCTCGTTCAATTTTCTGCAGACGGTACTCGACATTCAATCTTCTGCAGACGGAAAACCTTGCTGTCATTTTCAGGGTTTCTGTCGGAACTCTGCTGGTTGTAGACGAATCCATGTTGTGTTTCAATGGTTAGCACTCGTGCTTCTTCTGCAGTCTCGGATAGACACAGAACATCTGTGAAACACTTGCTTCAATCTTCTGCAGGTTTATCATCACACGATGGTGGTTTTCAGGCTCCTGTAACTCTCGGTTTTCGTCGGAAAAAAAAACCCTGAGAAGTCCAGTATGTCTGCATCTTCCAAGTACAAAACCTTCATTCAATCCTCTTCCATGAAAACACCTCAGGCTGCATCAGCACCTCGCAGCATTGGTGTTTATGTTCGAAAAAAGAGCATCGACAGTTTACCGGCAACTTCCACTGCGTCAATTGTTGTTGTTGATGAGTACCAACCTGGTGATGCTACTGTAAAACCTGGCGATGTTGGTTTTCAATTTCCTGCATGCTCCAGAAATGTGGCTATCGCTTCCGTCGACGCTGGGAGTCTTGCACTTCCAGGAGCTTCATTTATACGGCACATGTCTGATGCTTGCCCAATAGCTGCAAAGCCTACAATGCACATTGTACTCCCATGCTAACAATTCAATCACCTGCAAGTAGTAGCATGTGATTGTAGTTAGACACGACAGTTGATGCAACTTATCTTGAACCTGGTTTGCTTGCTTCCACTTCAACATGTACTATTTCGCAGAGGGTCGCGAACTTACCCCCCAATACAAGTAAGTTTCGATGCCCGTTGCATGGTTTTGATGAATGCAAGAATAATAATGGAAGAGGTTATGTTAGAGCATGGCTCGGTCAACCTCCCTAAGTATTGGTATGTCAAGCTTAGTTGTCAACTTTAGTGATCAAAACTCGACCGCTAAACAACACACAATTAGGTGAAGTCATGTGAGAGTTAGCTTTAGGTTGTGGAAGATTTTGGTAGGATTTAGAATCACTAGTTGAAGAGTTGAAGAAAGACTGAAGATCAAACGAAGACATCCGGCTTCATCATTCAACAGGTTAGTGAATCTAAATAACGCGATTCCATTATCTTTTACATTTGTGCTACAAAAGACATAAACATAATTCTCAGCTTGAGCTTTACGTTATGACTTGATCACTTGTGATCAGTGTGTCTTATGATAACTCCGCTTTACCACTTGTGGTATTAGTGTGTAGTTATGACGTTCCAATAATTCTTAGAGCTTTCTTTTCTTCTCTGTCTCTAAGTTAATATACAGGTTTTTCCTATAACCTTTTCGAGTTAGATATAGCAATGTGATGTTATCTCGGTAGTACTACGGGATTTGATCCATCACAGTATTATGTCTCTTCTTACCTAGTCTGGCTCTGTCGGATTGATTGCATATATTTATTTGAGCCAATGTAAGAGAGATTGTGACTCACACTTATGTTGTGTAGACTCGAAATACTGCTGTTTCTGAGATTCGAATACGACGTCTTGGTTTGGCTCTAAACTCTGAAATTCTGAATCATTCATTTGATTCTGTATATGAACATCTTGTATGCCATATCTCACTTCTGGATTCCGAAATCATATTTGTGTATCTCAACTTATGAATTTTCAATGTTCGAAACCTCAATGTAGGTTTTGGTAAAACTAACGTTGATTTCGAAACCATAATCTGGTTTTCGCATTCATAAGCTATTGGTCTGAAACTTAAATATTGTGACCAATGAGATATAACAGATTCAAAACTATGTTTGTGTGGCTGACAGTGACTTGAGAATCGAGGCCAATGTGTCTTGACCATGTGAGATCTAAAAGGTCGAAAAGACCCTGGGGTTTCCTAAAGGTTTATGTGAACCGGGAAATATATTCCTGTGCGTCGAGGCTAAAAAGGTGTGATGCTGAAACGGTTCTCGACCACATGGACTCTCAAGTTCGACACCAAACATTTGTGAAAGAATTTAATATGTGTTTCTTGTTTCGAAACCTTAACCAAGGTTTTGTTAAACAGAATCTAGATTTCGAAACCAAGCTTTAGGTTTCGCTATATGGATACTGTTAGGGCATTGTCCGGTCAAACCCGCTAGCATTGGTATGTCAAGCTAGTTGTCAGTTTTAGGTGTCAAAACTCAATTCTTGATTTAGCCTACTAGAGTTTAGATTCGGAATTGGGATATAGACAAAGTAGTAGAGACCTTGAAGACGAAGACTGTGAAGACAAAGAAGACATCAATTATTCTTCATCGACAAAAGGTTAGTAGGAGTTATGACTTTATGGATATTCTTCTATTTTTACTTCATCTATTCTTTCGAAATATAGTCGACTACATTAGTAGTGATAATAGCGATTGAGATCGTATTCTTGTGTAACGTGGCCTTGTGTCATGACCAGTGTTTGATCCCACAAATACTGTGAGTACAAGAATGAATGAGACATATTCGGTGCCATGTGTCCATTGCAATGGTTTGCTTGCAAACTGTTAGTTGGATATGGATGAATCTAAAGGAGTATTCTTGAGCAAAGAGTCCATGGATCACATCTGAGGATGTACACACGTCTAAGTTCTGGCTAAGCCCAGTATTTCCAGCGGAATCCAGCTTTGACGAAATCTGACAGGCGCACGGTTCACGAACCGGTTTGCGTACCAGAAACTCGGAAATTCCCTGAGTTCGAGATGGCTATTTTGTTCACGTACCAGTACATGAACCTGACGGTAGTCATCTTGCTGGTGTCGGATTTAGTGATTCTTAGAATTTCACTTTGAGTCAAATTCCAAAACTCCTTTATCTCTTAGATGGACTTGTGTAAAACATAAATTCTTTGTGTTCCATCTAACGATCATCAATGAGTCAATAAGATAAGATTATCTCTGGTCTGTTGGATTTCTATCTTGAAGTGTTTTTGAGCTAACAAAACACTTGGCAGATAATGATAAAAAGAATTCCAATTGAGATTAATCTCTATTACTTGGTTGTCAAGTTTAGGGTTTCCCTAACTTGTGGGACAAGTAATTGATTGCTTTATTCCAAAGCAACCTATCTTATTGAGTGCTATAAATAGAGGTGTCTATGGACAAATACCGCAAGCATCAAACATACGTGAAGGTCCTTAAGGAAGGTAGTGTAAACTCTTTTCACTTCGGTGAATGCTTGTTGTGGTATAGTCATCCTTTATAGGTTGCAGATCCTCTGGGAACTTCCTACGACTATAAAGACTTCTCTTGAGAGTTGGGAAACACAGGTAGGAGATTGAAACCATCTTTGGTTGAAATCGGATTAACTTGTAACCTTGGTAACCTGACCACGTTCTTGTCTATTCTAAAGTCCGTCTCTTTTGATATACGGCTATTCAAGAACTGATACGTTACTCAACAAGGTTGGAAAGGTAGCAACGTACGGCTGCACTCGGTGTTGTAAGACCTAGTTAGCTCCAGTTATACAA